>CAUYRH010113711.1:0-28791 GCA_963574655.1 Perodicticus potto | reverse complement strand
GGAAAGTAAATCTTTCTTAAATAATAATTCCCAATATATATAATATATGTATTTGTGTGTATATACATAATGTACATATATGTACGCACACAAACACATACTCCCTTCCAAAGAAGGAAAAGCTTAGTTAGTACCCCCTTGTCCTACTTAATGGTTGAATAGACTTAATGTCTTGTTTTTCGAAGGGAAAAAATAGTATCTCTGTAGTGGAGAAATCTGGCAGACATGACCTAAATCAAGTAATTAATGTTAGCAATTATGTCATGTGATATCACGTATATCCTGATACGAAGTGATGAAAGGGCAATTCACTCCTTTCCAGAGTAGATAATTCAGGCTAATTTCAGGAAAACTGACATAAAGCAATATTGATGGACATTATACTGGACACCTGGGTAGAACTTTTCAAAGTTATTAAAGTCATGAAGTTTAAGAAAAGACTGAGAAACTTTCAGACTAAAGGAGACTGGGGGGACAGGACAATTAAATGCAAAATGCTATTCTGGATTGGGTCTTGGATTACAAAGAGGTCATTAGTGTAAAAAAGTGGTGAAATCCAAATATTGTCTGGAGCTTAATTAACCGACAGCATCAATGTCAGTCTTTTAGTTTCAGCAAATATCATAGGACAATGTATAAGGTATTGGCAATAGGGAGACTAGAAGAGGGGTCCCTAGGAACTCTTTGTACTAATTTTGCAATTTTTCTGTTAACTGTAAATAAATAAAAATTATTTTCAAAGTCCAATCCTGACACTAAATACAAACACGGCAAAAGGTTATCATACAGGGCTAACCAATTCCGTTTGCAAGCTTGCCGCTGTACGCTCACACTGGCAGGGCTGCAACAATAGCTCAGCAAGGTCACACAAGCTTATGTCAGGGTCTTCCAGATGTTGTCTCAACTTGTGGTGGTTTCTTGCTCAGACATTCATTATTGCTGTATGTGTGTTTTGTGTGCTGTCAGGAGAATGTTGGAGCTTGAATGAGAGGACTGAAGAAACATTACATTTTGTGGAAGACTTGGCAAGAGTGGAAGTGAGACAGGGACGTTGTAGTCCAAGTCTATGGGGATGATGCCATGAAGAAAACAGCAGGGTTTTTCAAATGGATTATTTATTTATGTATTTTACAGGAGAGAAAGCACCCCTGATAAAGAGAGGTCAGGGTGGCCAGGAGCCAGTAGAACCAATGAAAACATTGCAAACATTTGTCAAATTGTGCATCAGGATTGTCAGCAGACTATGAGAAGCACTGGGACAAAATAAACATTGATCGAGAAATAGAAAAGTCTTAACTGACAATCTTGGCATGAGAAAGGAATGTGCAAAAAATGATCCTAAAGGAGCTCAATGATGAACCAAAGCAAAAGACAGCTAAAGTTTCCTGAGATTCCATTAGGTAAGATAATGTTTGGGGCCATGTTATCACTGGTGATAAAATACCAGTATACCAATTGATCCTGAAACAATGGGTCAAATGCACAATGAAAGTCAGAGAATTTTCTACAGTATAAAATGTTCTTTCACTCTAAATCAAGAATCAAAATGATGTTGCTAACATTTTTTTGGTATTAAAGGGATTGTTCGTTAGGAATGTATACCAACTGGACAATTAGCTAACCAAGTTTACTATGTGGAAGTGCTGAAAAAGGATGCACAAAAAAATCAGACAGAAATGGCCTGAACTTTTGCCAACAGCTAATGGTTCTTGCATCACAACAATGCAGCAGCTCACACAGCACTGTCTAGGAGAGAGTTTGGGGGCAACAAACAAATAACTGTATTTGGAACCCCCTCCCTACTCACCCTATCTGGCCCCCCAATAATGTTTTTCTCTATCCAAAGATAAAGGAAATATTGAAAGGAAGACATTTTGATGGCATTCAGGACATCATGAATAATATGATGATAGCTCTGATGGCCATGTCAGAAAAAGAGTTCCAAAATTTCTTTGAAGGGTAAAGTAGATGCTGGCATTGGTGCATAGCTTTCCAAGGGAAAAACTTTGAAGGTGTTCATAGTGACATTCGGCAGTAACGTATGTAGTAGCACTTTTCTAGGGTGAGTTTGCAAAACTCAATTGTAGACCTCATATATGTAGCCTGCACAAATAGCCCTATCATACCAATTAAACTTCCATTATAAAGGGCCAAATTTATGAACAATTTTAAACAGAAGGAAAAACATGTAAGGGTTATAAAACAAATCATAAAATGTTCAACATCATTCATACTCATAGAATTACAAATTTAGACCACGCCGAGATGTACTTTCATACCACAATGCTAATGCTGACAGAAAAAAATCATGTGTGGGTGAAAAAGCAGAACAGTAACCATATGCATTTGTGCTTAGAGTGCCTGCTGTAAATACACAGTAGGAGCTAATTGGCAAACTATAGACAAATCACAATGCGTATACTTTATAGGCCAACTATTCTGCTTCTAGTGTGGATCCTAGAGAAACACAGATATACACAGAATACATGTGCATTAGAATTCATAACATCATTGTAGTAGAAAAATGAATGGGGGACCTCCCCATATGTCTATGAGCAGACTATATTAAAAGAGTTATATGTAGCCACATTTCATATATATTCATAAAATGAAATATTACATACAGTGAATAAAAATGAAATAGCACAGGACATATGAACACATATAAACTTTGAAGACATAGTTTTGCTTGGAAAAATAAGTTGAGAGGGTGTGTACTGTAGGTTCAATTTCTTCAGAGTTTAAAAGCATGCAAAGGAGCATCGTGGAATTCTTCTAAATGCTTATGTGCATAATTAAGTTATAGAGATGTATCAGAATGATAAAATTCAGCCTACTAGACACCTCTTTGGGGTATGTGAAAGAACTTGATTTAGGAGGAGAGTTCAACAGTGTTAGAAGCATTAATTAATGAAGCTAGCCAATGAGCATACAAGTGTATATTTTGCCCTATACATTTTACATGTCTTTAATGTGTTATAATACTATATTTCCATTACATATGTTAAATGTTCTTTACCATTCCGGCTGCCCGTTTATTAACATGGTTTCATTTAATGTCTTATTAAAATATTTTACTGTAACTACATATTATAATATAGGTTTTAATAGCATTATCTCTATCAGTTACTTTTATATTTAGGCATGAATTCTATTATTTTTGTTAAAAGTACAATAGTTTTATATTCATGTGTGTTACTCTTATTGATCTTGTCATCAAAAAATCTTTAAACATTTTTCATTCATGTCGCTATAGGTTACTACCTGTTGCAATTGATTATAACTAATACAAGCTTGAAGTAAAAAGGACAAGAAATGCTGACCTTGCATAGTTAATGACAATGGCAGTAATGTGTGTCTCCTGGCAATGCCCCAAGCCTGTCCCTCGAGATGTTCCTCTCAAGATGACAATCATATATTCTCGTGGCTCAGGATCTCACCCGAACATTTGCAGATTCAGAAACTCTATTATATGCAAAACGGATCTACCTCTCACTTGTTAACTAAGGTATTCAAGCTCACCAAATTGATCTATAAAAGTTTACTTATTCAAAATAGAAATATCACTCAAATGAAAAAAAATTACTTCATATTAATGGTTTATCCTCTCCCTATAGGCAAAGACATAATAAAAAACAGCAGCAACAATTATGTTGTTTAGAAAGTATTTTATAAGCTACACTAGTAGATTAATCTCATATTTATTGACATCAAGAATAACCTTGCTAATAAAAAATGGATATTTGAAATCTATTTTCTAAGATTTTATTTTCCTCCCTCAATCGGGGCTATTGATAGAATTCCACATGCCAATCTTTGATTTCACATTTCCCTCTTTTTCACACTTCCATGATTGATACTTCATGCTATTTGTTTTAACTAACATAATGAAGGGGAGTAACATAGAAACCAAGAAGCAACCTGCACACACCAATCTTCAGAAAGGATTGAAGATGGATGAGTGGCTCTCCACCTTCAGACTGGTCATCTAAGAGAGAGTATGGTAAAGCAAAGAGAGATGACGGGAGGCACCCAAAGTGAAGGAGAAAGAAGAACAGTGACGTGTTCTGCAGGTTGGTGGCAAGACACAACTGTGAAAGGCATGGGGAAGACACACCAGCACTCCACACTCCCCCAGTACCATCGCTGTCAGACTGACCGGAGGGATTCTCCACGGCCCAACGGCATAGGATGGAGGTAGGGAGCTATCAGGAGATTTGCAGAGCCATTGCTCTGCGCCAGCTCCAAATCCTGCTCTCTATTACTGACACTATTCAAAAATACTAAAACTCAGAGTCCTGCCTCTGCCCACGTGCCTCCTCTTCATCTCTGACAGTAAAGCGTAGGGGTGTGGGAGCCGGGAGAGCCAACACTCTTGTAAGTCCCAAAAGCAGGGATCGTGTTCTGACGCGCAGCTCGGGGATACTGGCTTTCCCACAACCATTGGGCAGGTGGGGTGGGGCTCTAGCTAGCATGAGCTAACAAACTCTGCTTCCGCTGCTCTCGAGCTAAGGGGGCTGACCACCATCACCTGCCCAGAGCATGGCAGGAGTTACAATGAAGACAGTACCTGGTCAACAAATCAAGCTGCCCACAGGTTGAACCTGGACACAACTCTGAAGCCAGCCTGAGCTGAGATCACTTCTGCCCACGTGCCAGGGCACAACCCACAAGTATCGCCTCCTGTGGGTCTAAGCTGCACTACCCCGAAGCAACACTGGGCAACAAACATCGGCACCAGTAGTTGTGAGCAGGGCAGCTCCCAAGCCAGTACTGCAGACAATCGCCACCACTGGTGGACAAGGGCAGGACTGCCCTCGAGGCAGCACAGGCTGACAAATGCCACTGCCTGCCTATGTCTGAATGGAGCAGCCACCAAACTGGCTTCGGGTGACGATTGTCCCTGCTGACAGAACAAGGTGAGGCATTACTCTGCCACACAGAAACCACCAGTGACAACCACCCGCAAATGAGAGGGAAGAGACGCAGGAAAATAATATTGTTGAATTGCCACGGATTTCAACCCCCCTCCGACAGAACCAGATTATGGAAGCAAAAAATGAATAAAGAAACACTGAGATTAAATGGGACTCTCAAACGAATGGATCGAACACCTATTTGCATAATATTCTTCTCCAAATGGACAGAATATACATTCTTCTCATCAACGCACGGCACATTTTTTCAATATTAATCATATATTAAAGCTCAGAACAAGTCTTAGCAAATTCAACCAGACTGAAATCAGACCAACGACTTTCTCAGACCACAGTGGAATAAAACTAGAAACCAAATCTAAGAGCTACACTCAAATCTATGCCAAGCCTTGGAAAATAAACAACTTAATGCTAAATAATTCTTGGGTCAATGAAGAAGCTAAAATGGAAATCATGAGATTCCTCAAACTGAATGAAAAACAGTCACGAGTTTTCAAAATTCATGTGCGGCAATAAAAAAAAAAAAAAAAATCCCAGGGCAAAATTCATAGCCTTAGACATCTACATTTAAAAGACAGACAGATCACAATTCATAACCTAATTTCCCATATCAAGGAACTTGAGAAAGAAGAACAAATCAAATCCAAAGCCAATGAAATAATAAAAGTCATAGCAGAACTAAACGAATTAGAAACGAAACCAAACAAAACTAAATTAAAAATAAAAATACGAAGGACACAAAACAAAAAGGGGGATCTTTGGAAAGTAAACAACATTGATATTCATGTACCACTATCCAGATCAATTAAAGATAGAAGAGGAAGGAAACAAATGCACTTAATCAGGCATAAAAATGAAGACAATACAGAACGATAACATAGTATCCACAAATATTACCAAAATCTCTACACACAAAAACTGGAAAACGTAGAGGAAATGGATAAACTCCTGGAAATATACACCCTCCCAAACTCGGGCAGCAATGGAAAACATTAACACAGCAATAATAACAGTGAGATTAAAGCAATCATAATGTATCTCTGAACAGAAGAGAGCTTCAGATGACAGGGTACACAGCCAAATTCTCATAGACTTACAAAAAAGAACTGAGCCCTATACTACAGTTGAGATTCCATAGCATCACGGAGGAGAGAATCTTCCCTAACCGATGCTGTGAAGCCAGTATCACCATGATGCTAAGGCCAGCAATGACACAATGAAAAAGGAACGTGACAAAACAATATTGCCTATGAAGACTGATGCAAAAATCTTCAGCACACACAAGCACATCAGGACGGTGATTCACTGTGATCACATGGGTTTCATCTAAGGGGTACAAGGATAGATCAACATACACAGATCAAGAAATGTGGTTTGGGGAACATCACTGTGATTCTCTCTCATCTCACAATTACAGCAGATTTACTCACAGAATGAGACACATCTCTATAAAAATATACAACTTAGCCAGGCATGGTATCACACACTGTAGTCCCAGCTACTTAGAAGCCCGAGGCGGGAGAATGGAGATTGCTGTGTGTTAGAATGAGGTCACTGCTCTCTAGCCTGGCAACAAAGCAAGGCCAGTCTCAAGAAAAAAAAAAAGAAAAGAAAATGAAATATAATAGATATTGCTGTACATGCAAAGAGATAAGAATGCTTATGCTGTCCGCTGTTGGTGGGATTTCAGTTTAGTGAAACTTTTATGGAAAATGGTATGGAGAGACCTGAACAAAATTATATCATTTGATCCACCAATCCCACCACTGTGCATCTACTCAAAGGAAAAGATGTAATTTTATCAAAAGGCACCTATTATTAACACCGCATAATCCATAGTTGGACATATTTGTAATCAACCTAAGTGCCCATTAATTCATGCCTGGATAAAGAAAATGTCGTGTCTATGCACCGTGGAGTACTACTCAGCTCTAAAAAGAATGACATTGTGTCTTTTGAAGCGATTTGGGTAGAACTGAAGAGCATTATCCGAAATGAAGTCTCTTAGGAATGGAAAAGAATAAAACGCATCTTCTCCCATAATTGGGAGTTAAATCACGGGCATACATGGGCACAAAGAGTTCTAAAGGACATTGAAAACATCAAGGGAAGAGGGCGGAAAGAGTGGGAGGTAAAACTTGCTGCTCACGTACAGTGAACAATATTTTGGTGAAGGGAACACTAAGAGCTTCAGTTTAAGTGTTATACTAGTATCCATGTAAGAAAAACGTCTTTGCTTGCTTAACGTTAAAACAAAACAAAAATAGGCAAGTGGGAATTGTTTTAAAAGATTATGCAGAGAAGCAAAAATAGCCCCAAAGAGATGGGAGAATGATAGAAAATATTTGCAAATTTTATGTCTGAGAAAGATCTAATATCCAGAGTCTACAAAGAACTTAAATAACTCAGGGCAAAAAATAAAAATAACCCTTAAAAGGTGGCAAATAACATCAACGGGCATTTTTCAATAGAGGGTATATAAGTAGCCAACAAACATAAAACATGCTCATGGCCATGGTTAAAAAATCAAAGAAACAGTTAATGTTGGCATTTATGCAGTGAAAAGGGAACACTTAACACTATTGTTGGAAATGGCAAATTAGTACAGTCTCTATCTAGGAAGTCAGTATGGAGATTTCTGAAAGAAATCGAGAAAAAAGAGATCGACCATTTGATCCTGCTGAGTCTCTACCCAGAAGAAAAGAAATCACTCTATCAAAAAGATACCCTTACTTATGTATTTATCAAAGTACAGATCACAATCAGAAAGGTATAGACTCAACATAAGTGCCCACAAATTTATGTTGGGTTAACTGGACTAAGAAAATGTGATATCCCCTGAGTGAAGGGCTCAACTACAACTTGAATTTTACTTTAGAAATGAAAACCATGTAACCTAAACATTTCAACCCTCATATTAATCTGAAACTAAAAACAAAGAAAATGTGCTCTGTGTGTGTGTGTGTGTGTGTGTGTGTGTGTGTGTGTATACACGCATTTTAGAGTACAACTCTCAGTAAGAAAAGAATGGAATAAAGTCTTTTGCAGCAACTTAGAACTGAAGACCATTATTTTAAGTGAGGTTAGTTAGGGGCAAAAAAATAAATGATGTGTGTTGTTATAAGTGGGAGCTAAGCTATGTGTACACAGGGCATACAAGTGATATAGTTGATATTGGAGACCCGAAAGGGGGCAGTATGGGTGAGGGATGAAATATGATTTATGGGGCACAAGGGGCACTGTGTGGGTGATGTATATGCCAAAAGCTCAGACTCCTGTACTTGCTGTTGTACGATATATGCACATAATAGAATTCAACTTGTAACCCCAAATATATTGAAATTTTTTTGAAAAATTGAAAAAAAAAAGAAAGAAGGTAATGCACTCAGCCAAATAACTACTGTCTTTGAAGTATAGGACCTTGTCTGCCTTTGAGGTGACTTTGTATAAATGTGCTCTGACATATTGTGGTGATTTTCAGATCTAATTCTCATAGGACATCTTCTATCTTTTGTTTCTTATTTGCATCTGATATCTGCCATCTAACATAATAGCTATCACTTCCAGTATTGTGTTGGCTGAAATTTTAATCATCCAAGTCATTGATAAAAATGTAAAACAGCACAGAACAAAAAACCTTGTTGCATGCTGCTAGAATTTGTTTTCTCTCCTGACAGAGTTTTCAGTAATTATAGCTCTTTCTGAACATGAAAAACCATTGACAACCCCACCCAAATACCCTGCCTTCTAACAAAATGAATTTCTTCTTTTCAAGGACATCATATGTGACCTTGTAAATGCCTTTAAGAAATTCTGATGCACTACATTAGTAAGTTAACCAAACTCAGCTCAGTAAATTCCTATAAAAGAAAATATACTTGATCTGGAATAATCTATGTTGACACCCGAATACTCTTGGTGAGTACTTTTTATTTTAAGAGCATAATCTTACTTCTTTAAAAGGTTGTGTCTTCTTTCGCTGTTCTTCACATACTAAAACTTTTATCTTTGTAAAGGGTCCTTAGCCAGGTATGCAGAAGTTTTAGAATTGTATAAGACTCTTCTGTCCTTCCTCTTTCCCAGTTTTCATTCTGCCACCAAATCCTGAATTCATCCATTCCGTCCACTTCTGCTGGTTACATTTCTACACTTCACATCCATTGTGTTGTCAGAAAAATCTACAAAATAGATATTATGGACAAAATTTTCAAACTCTCAAATTTATAAATTGCATGTCTAACTACAAGTATGAGTTTATTTGGAGACAAGGCATTTAAGGAGGAAATTGGGAGTAAATGAGGTGTTATAGGCAATGCCCTAATCCAGTAGGACCAATGTCTTTATAAGAAAAGGAAGAGGTACCAGGAGTTCACCCACACATGGAGATAGGGCTATGTGAGGACAGGGTAAGAAGGCAGACGGCAGACTTCTGCAAACAATGGAAAGAGAGCTCCAGAAACATCCCCCCTCCCAACACCTTGTTCTATAGATGCCCACTTTTTTCTTCATTAGAACAAAGAAACAAGCAAAAAACCCTCCAAGCATAAATGTAATATTTTTTCTTTATGAACTATGTTAAATTCTGTAGCAGCTAAATTATAAATTATTTTTGTACTTCCTCATGCTCAATGATGTCTGGCTCTACTAAATGATGATAGCATTTTGTTGTTTTGGTTATGGCACCCATCAATTTAATCATTTCAATATCTTTAAATGTTTTTCTAACTTTCTATACTAGATTGGATATTCCTTGAGCACAGAGATTTGGCTTTACTCATTTATTTCTTCTAATGCTTATCATATTTCCTTTCAACCAATAAAAGATGATTAAATACTGTGCAAACTTGAATAAATTTTATTTTAATTGTTTTTTTATGGCTTTCTAAACTTGCTTGTATATTTCTTGAGCAGAGATTTGGGTTTACTTATTTTTTTCTTCTAATGTTTATCACATTTCTTTTCAACTAATAAAAGATAATTAAATACTATGTAAAAGCGAATAAATTTTAATTCACTTTTTTAATTTTATGAAGCCATGGTGTTATTCAATATTTTCAAGCATTAAAAAACAGTGTTTTCTAAAATATCTACATACTTGAGAAAGCATAGGAATAGGAGTTGCAGAAGTAGAAAGGATTATTTGTTTGAAGAATATATTTCCCAAATGTCACCATAGCAAATCCAGTGAAAGGATATTATAACAGATTATCTTTAGTGGAATTGCCATGTTAGTGAGTAAAGAGAGTATACTAAAATTTTTTTTGACATATTAATCACAGTTTTACTCTGCCATTTCTAATGCCCTGTGTCCATACCCTATTCATACGTCTGTTTTCTTTTTGACTCATGTATGATTATTTCTTTATTGGAAATATTCTAGTTCTTTAAGATTTACCTTACTGTTATTTCTCTCTCTGGACTCTTAACTATCATTTACTTTGTATCTAAAGGTTGTAACCTTGCTAGCAGCATTATGTGAGATGTCAATGCAGTAGATACAGAACCTGGAGATGCTAGAAAAATAGGAAAGCAGAAGACCAGAAGCCGTCCAATCAGATGAGCAGGATCCATTGTTCCTGACACTGTCATGGCAACATAATGATCCGTCTGCCTGGGGTGTGGAAGCAAGGGACTCTCCTATCCAAGAATACTTGGATAATATATGTTAGCCATGGCAGAATTCATCTTATCAAAGGAAGCTATATCTTTGGCAATTAATTACAAAATGAAGAAAGAAGGGGGGAAAAATGAGACAAAGCAGGTTATACAAGTAAGGTTACTAACAAATATTTTTATATTATCCCCATCCTGAAGGGATGGTTTGAATTAGAAAACTCTGGGGACATTAAGAGGTAGTAATGTCAAATATATATACACACATACATACACATGTGTATATACATAATTTCAGAAATTATGATTACAGAAAAGATATAATTAGATATATTTTTACTTAAAGTAAGAAGAAAAATTGTTTGCATTTTATGAGACATTATTAGATTTTGAAAATTTAGTGACTAATGAAAGTTACCATAATAAAACATAAGGAAAAGGAATTAAAAAATAAGAACCCAAAATTATAGATATGTTGGCAGGATTAATGAAATCCCCAATTGCCAACACTAATTAAAATAAAGTATTTACAAATCAATATGATTAATTGTATATAGGTATGTCAATGCCAAGGTGGAAATAAGACATCTATTCATCCAAGGTGCAACGGCCAGTAGAAAACTAAAGTAATCAGCTTAGGCAATTTCCAAATATAATTTTCCCCTTGTGATTATAAAATATAATTTTTACATCAAAAATATTGTAGTGAACATTTCAGTGGTGTGGAAAACTTCTCAATTTGCAAGACATATTTTTCAAAATAGTTATATATATCTAGAACATGTATACATATGTGTGTATATATACACACACACACAGTTATGGGTGCACACCCTCACACATACATATCCAGAATAGCCATTAGTGCTATGAGAATTTAAATCTGATTAATGTATCTGTTAATAATGAAGCATTACTACCAAAAAGATAGCATGTAAAAATTGTAATCATCAAGGAACTTTCTTATAGTTACCTTTGATTCAAAATTCTGTTACATATGATAAATTATGAAGCTATAGTTTGCTAATAGGTCACTTATCAACTACATAATGTGGGTTAAATGGCTTCAGGATTTCCATGCACTGTGTGCAGAATTAAAAAAGAAAAAAAAAAATCATGGAAATGTTTTACAGCACACAGGTTGATTTTAAAGAGTCAGGAATTTAAACACCAATATTGACTCAAAATTTGAAATCCGACAATTCTGTACTTTGCTATTAGGAAACACAGTTAAATTGGGCCTACAAATAATAACAGGGAATGCAATATTGTGCATGGAAAAGGCCAAAGGATGTGGTGGGGGTGTAGTGCACGCACGCGCGCGCGCGCTTGTGTGTGTGTGTGTGTGTGTGTGTGTGTGTGTGTGTGTGTGTGTGTGTGTACTAGAGCACTAAGATACACATGTAAATAATCAGGTACTAGTCCTGAATTAAAAAAATATATATTTTATGATTTAACACAGACAATTCATGAAAGTCACTGGTTTTATATCCCTCGTTATGTACAAATAGGCTCATTAGATGATTTTTACAATGCTTTTTGGCATCCAGACCAAGCACTTAAATGTTGATACATTTTGTTTTAAATTATAAAAGCTTCTCCAAACATCCTTCCAAAAAGACCATATTAGTTTTCATTCCCACCAGCAGTGTAGAAATGTTCCCTTTACTTCACATCCATGCCAACATCTCTGGTTTTGGGATTTTCTGATGTGGGCTAATCTTGCTGGGGTTAGACTATATCTCAAAGTAGTTTAGATTTGCATTTCTCTGATGATTAAGGATGATGAGCATTTCTTCTCTGTCTTCTTCAGAGAAGTTTCTCTTCAAGTCCTTTGCCCACCCTGAGATGGGATCACTTGTTCTTTTCTTGCTAATATGTTTGAGTTCTCTGTGGATTTTGGCTATTAAACCTTTGTTGGAGACATAACCTGCAAATATCTTCTCCCATTCTGAGGGCTGTCTGCTTGCTTTACTTACTGTGTTCTTGGCTGTCAGAAGATTTTTAGTTTGATCAAGTCCCAGTAATGTACTTTTTGGTGTTGCTTCAATTGCATGGGGAGTCTTCCTCATAAAATATTCATCCAGCCGATTTCTTCAAGAGTTTACCCTGCACTTTAGATCTGCCATTTGATCCTACAATTCCTCTACTAGGTATATATCCAGAAGACAAAAATCACATTATAGCAAAGATATCTGCACCAGAATGTTTATTGCAGCCCATTTCATAATTGCTGAGTCATAGAAGAATCCCAAGTGCCCATCGACCCAAGAATGGTTTAATAAGTTGTGGTAAATGTCTACCATGGAATACTATGCAACCTTAAAAAATGGCGACTTTACCCCTTTCATATTTACATGGATGGAGCTGGAGCATACTCTTCTTGGCAAAGTATCTCAAGAATGTAAAAAAAAGTATCCAATGTACTCAGCCCTACTGTGACGCCAAGTTGAAAGTTATAACTCAATTATAGCCCAAGAATATGGGGAAAGGGGATAGAGAGGGGAGGGGCGGGAAGAGGGTGGGTGGAGGGAGGGTGATTGGTGGGACCACACCTACAGTGCATCTTACAAGGGTACATGTGAAACTTACTAAATGTAGAGTACAAGTGTATTAACACAATCACTAAGAAAATGCCGTGAAGGCGGTGTTAACCTTTTTGATGAAAATATTTCAAATTGGCTCAGTGCCTGTGGCTCAACAGGCTAAGGCACCAGCCACGTACACCTGAGCTGGTGGGTTCGAATCCAGCCCGGGCCCACCAAACAACAATGACGGATGCAACCAAAAAATGGCCGGACATTGTGGCGGGTGCCTGTAGTCCCAGCTACTTGGGAGGTGGAGGCAGGAGACTCGCTTGAGCCCAGGAATTAGAGGTTGCTGTGAGCTGTGATGCCACAGCACTCTATCCGGGGTGACAGCTTGAGACTCTGTCTCAAAAAAAAAAAAAAAAGAAAGAAAATTATTTCAAATTGTATACAAAACAATTATTGTGTGCAATAACGTACACAGATATGATTTAATAAAAAAAAGAAAGAAAAAAATTATGAAAACTTGAAATTCAAGCAATCTACTTTCATCCTTTATAAAACATAATATCTTGCTATTTCACATATGTACAGATCTAATCCTAACAAAACTTGTTATTTCCATGATGTGTATTGACTGGATCAATCAAGTTTAAAACGTAAAACATATTCTCATTTCAGTGTATATGCTATGTTTTTCAATGTGCTAAATTTAAATCATCTCACTACAAGAGGTGATGTATAACAGGAAGAGTATGTTGTGTTTTGCCTCTTACAATATAAGAAACACTGTGGAGTGTGAGAGAAAACGAGATTCTTGCTTCTGTCCTAATACAGTATTCAGACAAAGTTTCTTTTGTTTTATTGCACACTGAATGATTTGGCCCATATTGAAAAGCAGTTCAGAAAATCTCAGAGGATAATGTCTGTTAATGATAACCGATGCTGGCTTCCCTGGAAATGCTAATTTGGCAGCAGTCAGTGTCAGTCTGTGGCTTGGAGTTATTGTTCCAGAACTTCTTTTTTTTTATTGTCTTTATTATTAAATCATAGCTGTGTACAATAGTGCAATCAAGAGGTACAATGTGCTGGTTTCATACACAATCTGAACTATTTTCATCAAACCGATTAACATAGCCTTCATGGTATTTTCTCAGTTATTGTATGAAGACATTTGTATTCTGCATTTAGTAGGGTTCACCTGTACCCCTCTAAGATGCACTGTAGGTGTGGACACACCAATTACCCTCCCGCCACCCCAACCTCTCCCCTTCCCTCCCTTGCCCCTTTCCCCATATTCTTGTGCTATAGTTGGATTATACCCATCATATGAAAGCTATAAATTAGCTTCATAGTAGGGCTGAGTACATTGGATACTTTTTCTTCCATTCTTGAGATACTTTGCTAAGAAGAAAAAATTGTGGTACATGTATACCATGGAATATTACGCAGCCTTAAAGAAAGATGGAGACTTTATCTCTTTCTTTTTTTTTTTTTTTTTTTTTTTGAGACAGAGCCTCAAGCTGTCACCCTGGATAGAGTGCTATGGCATTGCAGCTCACAGCAACCTCCAATTCCTGGGCTCAAGCAAGTCTCTTGCCTCTGCCTCCCAAGTAGCTAGGACTACAGGCGCCCACCACAATGCCCAGCCATTTTTTGGTTGCAGTTGTCATTGTTGTTTGGCGGGCCCGGGCTGGATTCGAACCCACCAGCTTAGGCGTACGTGGCTGGCGCCTTAGCCCGCTGAGCCACAGGCACCGAGTCGACTTTATCTCTTTCATGTTTACATGGATGGAGCTTTTACAGCACTTCTACATGCAATACTTGATGGCTGATGAAAGTTCCCACTAAAGGAATTAGACTGTCCTCAAAGAAGAAGAAAGGGTTGTTAACTTAGGCTAAGGTAAACAGGTTCTAAGCAGGAAAAATAATCATAAATAGTTTTAAATGATTCAACAAAAAAGAGTCTTAAGAAAATCCTTCTTGATCTCATTTCTATAAAAGAGCATAAGTTAAACAAATTCAGCAAATCATGCATTGTATAATAAACCTTATTTTTGCTTTGTCTATATTTTTACTATAGTTAGAAAAATTAAAATGTATGTCCACAGAGTCATATGCATTTTATTATAATATATTAAATAATCTAAATATTAGAGGAATATCTCAAATAGTTATGAAAACAAGTTTTTCTAATTCAATGACCTTATTTGTACATAGAAATAATTTGTAGCTTACAAACCATTTCTACGTCCTCTCATAGATAGAATGTTTGGGCCTGTTTTCAAAGTTAAATATAATTTTGAAAAATAAGAAAAATTAACTCAGAGATTTTAAAGTAGCGATGTTAGTATAATGAAATATATGCTCTGAAAATATTTTGAATTTGTTATTTATAATATAGAGTAGCTGAAATACAGTACCATTAAACCAGATTTATATCAGAATATCTGAATAGTAGCTTATCCTTCATAAGAAAATATTTTTATTTTATTGAGTGTTTTATTGCGGTGTTACTGATTGCACATAGCTAAAATGTACAAGCTGATAAATTCATATATGCCTCTACCCAAGAAACCAGCATTTTGACAAAACGACCAGTGTTTTCCTTACTCCTAAAGTTTCTCCACATTCACCCTTTGTAGTTCTACCTTTAACTCCTCCCCCCACTGCCCATTTTCCAAACTTCAGATACATTGTCCTTATAGATTAACTTGCAACTCGTAGAAACTTCTGTTACTGATATCACACATATATATTCTATCTTCATTAATCACTTTAAGTTCTATCTAGGTTGCTTATATATCAAAAGTGTGTTTAGATTGCTGAGGCTGTACCCTGTATTGCTGTATGGATGTGTCACATTTTGTATGTTCATTCACCCATTGCATAATGTATTGGTTAATTCCAGTTGCTAGTTATTATTACACTAGTAAAACTGGAAACTCTTCTATAATTCTGTGTGAAGACATGCTACCTATTCTCTTTGATAAAAACCTAGAATTGCAATGGTTGCATATATATAACAACAAATGGTAAATATATATTAATTTTTATAAAATTGTAAACATTTTTCAACATGTTCACAGCAATATATGAGAGTTTCAGTTTCTCAATATTTTCACAAATACTTAGTGTGGTCATTCTCCCCCCCACCCCCCACCCCCGAGGGTAACAAAGAGATATTATTTAGGAAGAACAAACAAATTTCAGAAGGAAAAGACGTTTGCATGTTACGAATCTGACAAAGGCTTGATAAATAGGATCTATAGAGAACTCAAATTAATCAACAATAAAGGAGAAAACAATCCCATTTATCAAAGGGCAAGTGACATGAACACAACCTTCTCTGAGGAAGACAGACAAATGTCTAAAAAACATGAAAAAATGCTATCATCCCTAATCAACGGGGAAATGTAAATCATAACCACCCTGAGATATAACCTAACCCCGTGAGAATACCCGACATCACAACGTTCTAATGTTGCAGATGGTGGCGTGGATGTGAAGAGAAGGGAAAACTTTGACACTGTTGGTGGTACTGTAAACTAATTCAACCTCTTCAGCAAGAAGTCTGGAGAATCCTCAAAGAACTCAAATTAGATCTCCCATTTGATCCCACAACCCCATAGATCCAAAAGAAAAACAACAACAAAAAAAATCATTTTATCAGAAGGATACTTTCACAGGACTGTTTATCACAGCTCAATTTACAATGACCAAGATGTGGAAATAACCTAAATGCCCACCAACCCTGGAGTAGATTAATAAACCCCGGGATATGTCTACTATGGAATACTAGGCAGCCATAAAATATCCAGAGACTTTACATCTTTTTTCTTAACCTGGAGGGAGTTGAAACTCATTCTTCTTATAAAGTATCACAAGAATGGAAAAGCAAATATCCAATGTACCCAATACTAATATGAAGCCAGTAGAGGATCTAATACAGGTGCACATAAGGGAAAAACTCTACTCAATTCAAGTTGGGGGGAAGGAGAGTAAAGGAGAGGGAGAGGGAAAGAGGGGAAAGGATTTGTGTGCTCCCACTTAATGGGCATAATTTAAGGGTACTGGCACACCTTTGGGTGCAGGAAACAACTACAAGAGTGATTCCACCTTACATATGCAAATATTGTAATCTAGTTGTTTGTAGCCTCTCATTAATCTGAAATTAAAGAAAAAATGATTGTATAAGGCAAAATAACTAGCACAACAGAAATGGAGATAGTGGACATTCTCATCTTGTTACAGTTTCAAGCAGGAGTGCTTTCAGTTTCCCCTATTTCATATGATGTTGGCTGTGAGTTTGTAATATATTCCCTTAATTTTGAGATAAATCTCATCTATGCCTATTTTGTTAAGCATTCTCATTATGAAAGTGTACTGAGTTTTTCAAGTGCTTTTTCTACATCTATTGAAAGGATTATTTGCCCTTTGTTTTTTGCATCTATTCGTGTGGTGTATTACATTTATAGATTTGTGTACATTAAACCATCCTTTCATGTCTGGTCTGAAGCCCATTTACCACTGTTGATTTTTTTTTCTTTTTCTTTTTTTATTTTTTCATGTGCAGCTGAATTTGGTTTGTTAAGAGTGTATTGAAAATTTTTGTACCTATATTCTTCAAGGATATTGGTTTGTAATTTTCTACTTTGTTGTGTTCTTCTGGCTTTGGTATCAAGGTGATATTTGCTTTGTAGAACTAATTAGGGAATATTCCTTTCTTCTCAGTGATAAAGAATAATTTCTGAAGTATAGCTACAAGTCCTTTGTAGGTTTGGTAAAAAGGGGGTGTGAAACTGCCTTGTCTAGGAGTTTGTTATTGTTGTTGTTGTTTTTGTAATTGCTGCTTTAATTTCAGTGCTTGATATTGATCTGTTGAAAAGTTTTATATTTTCCTGGTTTTGCCTAGGAAGATTATGTGTTTCCAAGAATTTGTTCATTTCCTCCATGTTTTCAAGTTTGTGAACTTAGAGATTTTTATAGTGTTGAGAGATGATATTTTATATTTCTATTATATCAGTTGAAATCCTAGCCAGAGCACACAGGCAACAGAAGGAAATCAAGGGTATCCAAATAAAGGAACTATTGCTCTTTACTGACAACATGATTTTATATGCAGAAAATCCCAAAGATTCAAGCAAAAGACTTTGGGACAGATAAATAAATTCAATAAGGTGTCAGGTTACAAAATCAATGCACATAAATCACTAGCTTTGATATATGCCCAAACTGAGAATCAAATCAAAGATCCAGTAAGTTTTTCAATAGCAACAAAGATAAAAAAACACCTAGGAATATATATATATATATATATATATATATATATATATATACACATACATATACATACATATATATGTATGTATATATTCAAACATGTATAATGGAAAGTCCAATGTATAATTAAACACTGAGGAAAGAAACACTGAGGAAAGAAATTGCAAAGGATGATATCAGATAGAAAAACACATCATGCACTTGGATTGGCAGAGTCAACATTGTTAAAGTGGCTACATTCCTCAAAGTGATGCACAATTCAATGCAATCCTCGTTATCATACTAACACCATTTTTCACAGATCTAGAAAAAATAGTTGTGTGCTTTATGTGGAACCAGGAAAGATCCTGACTAGCCAATGCAACTTTATGTAATAAAATCAAAGAAAGTGGCATCATCTTAACCAGACTTCAAACTATAGTACAAGGCTATAAAACAGCATAATGCTTGCATAAAAACATAGACAAAGACCTGTGAATCAGAAATGAGAATGCAAGAGATGAAGCATTTCATATTTCCATCTGATTTTTGGCAAAATAGATTTTAAAAAATGTCCAATTAATGGTGCTGGGAAAACTGAATAGCCACACTTAAAAGACTGAAACAGTATCTGTATATCTCATCACTGATAAAAAATTTGTTAACAATGCATAAAAGACTTAAACCTAAGGAATGAAACTATAAGAATTCTGGAAGAAAATATTGGAAAAACTCTTATTGATAATGTCCTAGGCAAAGAATTTATGAAAATAACTGTAAAGCAATCATAGCAACAAAAATAAACAAAGTGACAAACGGAACTTGATCAAATTAAAAGGTTTCTGCACAGCCAAGAACACAGTCATCAGAGTAAATAGCACACACAATGACAACAAATATTCACATGCTATACATCTGATAAAGGCCTAATAATAAGAATCTATACAAATTCAAGAAAGTCAGTAAGAAAAAATCTAATAACCCCATTAAAAAGTGAGCAAAAGTCATGAAAGACAGAAACCTTTTAAACGAAGATAGTCTAATGGCCAAGAAACACATTAAAGAATGTTCAATATCTCTAAGCATTAGGGAAATGCAAATGAAAACCAAAATGAGACATCACCTAACTCCACTGGGAATGGCTCTTATCCAAAAGGCTGAAAACAACAAGCGCTGCCACAGATGCAGAAAGGATAGAACACAGATGCTGTTGGGAGGACTGAAAACTAGTATGACTCTATGAAAAGCTGTATGCAGATACCTAAAATCATTAAAAATAGACCTGCCATTTGATCCAGCAATCCCCCTACTAGGTTTTTACCTAAAGGAACAAAAGACATTGTCTCATAAATGCACTCAAATGTTAATAGCAGCACAATTCACAATTGCCAAGATGTGTAAATAATTCGAAAGCCCACCAATATATAAGTGGATTAATAAAATGTGGCATATACATAGCATGAAGTACTACTGAGTCATAAAAATGGCAATCTAATATCTCATGAAATGGCTTGGATGGAACTGGAGGCCATTCTTCTAAGAGAAGTATCACAAGAAAGGTAAAACAAACACCCATGTGCTCAATACCAAATTGGACCTAGACAATTAACACTTACCTGCGTATATGGAAATAAAACTCAATCGTAATCAAGTAGCTGGGTGACGGGAGAAGGGACGAGGTTAATTCACACCTAATTTGTCAAAGGCACACATTCTGGGTGAAGGGCGCCCTTCCCACTTTGACTTAAAATGTACAAAAGCAAATTATTTAATCAAAACGTATACCTTAGTATTACTTTGAAATTTTTAAAAAATGCAGGACAAACCTTAATTTTCTTTCTTATTTTAAAAGTATGAGATAATTGTTAATACTTCAGTGTAAATTAATCATTGAATGAAGAGAAATGCTCTTGAGCTTCCTTTCATAATATGACAGGTCTCATATTTCAAAAATCTGGTGTTAGAATGCTTTGGTTGTACTTGAAAAAAATATTCTCAGAAGCTGCTTCTTGAATGGCATGATTGAGTAAATCTACATTTATTAGAAATAAAAAATAATGGAGGTGGCAATCCTAAATACCCTGGTTTGATCATAATGCATTTTATGCATATAACAAAATATCACATATACCCCATACATTTTTATAAATAGTATGCAACAAAACTTTTTTTACAAAACTACTTAGAAGAAAGTTTTTGGATATTCTCAATACAATAAAATCATAAATATTTGTGATCATGGATATCCCAAGTTCCCTAATTTTATCACTGCACATTGTATGCATGTATTGATATATCATTGCATGTAACCCAAAAATACAATCATTCTGTAGCAATAAAAACTTAACAATGACAAAATGAAATTAAGATAGAAGATGAATCCCTTTATGACTCAATGTCAATAGTCATGTAAGATCACTTGTGCCATACTCTATAGGTACAAAGAGTCACAGAGTTGCCCAGATTGAAAAAAGAGGCATAGCCCCCACAACATGAAGGGTTAATATCAAAGGATGTTATGGCTTTCATTTTTTAAAATTATCACACTGCTGATCCTTGAAAGTTGGCTATCGTACTTTAAGTGCTACCACAGAAATGCCTTTAGTCCAAATTTGAGTTTCCTCTCACCATAGCTTGTTTACTATTTTAGTCTCTTTTCTTTTTGATTTCTAAGGATCAATGATACATTAGAGTGCAGAAGCACTATGCAATATGATCCCTATTAGGAGAAGTGAAATTCCTTAATTGAATTGGGCTTCTAAAGCCTAGACAGAACCTTTTCAAGATTGGACACAGTAAACTCTTAAAATCTCTGCCTTTGGAAAAATTGATGTCAGGTTGTTTGATTTGTTTTACACTTTTTGTGGCTCATCATTGCAGCCAGTATTTTTAAAAGCTTCATGAAATATTTCTTTAAATAGAGTTTTTAAAGAGCTTTAAATAGAGATGGCATGCATCAGAATGAGGGAGAGAAGTAGACAGTTACAATTCCTAATATTCTGCAAAGGTTTTTCATCATTGGACCAATAAGCTTTGATTATACAGACAATCGTCCTAACAGTTTTGCAGCCTTGATGTCTGGCCTGACCTAACTTCATGATAATAATGCAATACTTTGAGTTCATAAAGCTATAAACACAGGTGAAAATGAAGCAGTTAAACAATAATGAAAGCAAAATACAAAACAAACAAACAAACAAACAAAAAACAGAATTTATACTAACATATGTTCATGGGATTGTGCTTATGCCTTTCTTTATGTGCCAAAGAGTAATCCCAAATATCATTATTTTTATGTAAATGTTATGGTCATCCTATAAGTATGACATGGGAAAAATATTAGTAGCATAATTTATAATTTCATTATATAATGTAAATATTTACACCCTATGCTTTATTTATTTATTTATTTATTTATTTGAGACAGAGCCTCAAGCTGTCACCCTGGAGAGAGTGTCGTGGCATCACAGCTCACAGCAACCTCCAACTTCTGGGCTCAAGCGAGTCTCCTGCCTCCGCCTCCCAAGTAGCTGGGACTACAGGCACCCGCCACAACGCCTGGCCATTTTTTTGGTTGCAGCCATCATTGTTGTTTGGCGGCCCGGGCTGGATTCGAACGCACCAGCTCAGGTGTATGTGGCTGGCGCCTTAGCCTGTTGAGCCACAGGCACCGAGCCCCTATGCTTTATTTTTTAAATGTTAAGTACCACTATTATTTACAATGAAAATTGTCTACAAAGAAAATAATATTATATTGTAACCAACCTATGTAATCTCAATTTTTCTACACAAATTTCAAAGACATCAACAAATCACTTCAAAGATTTTTACTCAGTGAAAGAACTATCATAATATCCTTAATAGGCACTTTTTTGTTTCAAGGAAGGAAACTTCAGAATAGCCATGACAGTTCAAATTTTTAATCAGCAGTATTAGTTTTATGAAATTTTTAGAAGTTTAACTTGGAACATCTAATACAGCAACTATTTACATGATGATAAGAATGATATCCAGCAAGATCAAATAAAAAGCTCAATAAATCGTAAGGTAGGAATTAAAAAAGAGGCTGTATATTGGGTTATCATAATTGCCTACATATTCTTAAAAACTATAAATTCTAGGCTGTATTTGCAAAGGTTGAATTTTTTTTTACTTCACATTAATATGAGGATGCAGACTATGAGGTTATGTAGTTTGTGTTTATTAGGTAAAGTCCGAGTTGCAGTTGTGCCCCTCCCCCAGAAGTGAGCCATATACACTTGCATCGGGCCTATTAGGCAGCAGCAAACCAATTTTTTCCCCTGCTTTCTTCTCCTTCCTTCCTCCTGCCAACCACTTGAATTTAATTGTGTTATTTTCTTGTGCAAATGTGTATTTGTCCCTTTACTGGTTTCATATTAGCACTGAGTACATTGGATAATTGCTTTTACATTCTTATGATGCTTTACTAAGGAAAATATTCTCCAGCTCCATCCAGGTTAATACAAAAGATATAAAGTTTCCATTTTTTCTACGCTTGAATAGTATTCCAAGTTATACATACCTCACAGTTTATTAATCCATTCATGTATTGATGGTCACTTGGGCTGGTTCTACATCGTGGTGATTGTGAATTGACCTGCCATAAACATTCTAGTGCAAATGTTCTCATGGTGAAATATATATATATATTTTTCTGGGTAGATATGTAGTAATGAGATCGTGGGATCAAATGGAAGGTCTGCTGTTCTCCATACTCCTTTCCCAAGAGGTTATATTAGTTTGCAATCTGACCCCTTGAGTGCTCCCTTTCTCCACACCCTCTGCATCATCTGCAGCCATAGGACTCTGTCATGTGGGCTTTTCACATTTTGAGAAGCCCTCTGTCCACTCCTTTTTAGGATTTAGAAAGCAGCCCAATGATTGTAGCACTTTGCCGTAGAGGAGCTTTGATTTCAAATGTATTTATTCACTGGCTACCATGTGCCGAGGTTAGAAATGTGTACTAAGGACAAATAAGTGTTAAGCTTCCTTTCTTTGAGGAGCTCTGTCTACTAAAGGAAGCAGACAAGTAGACAAATGCTTGCAATTTAATACAATAAATGCTACGACAGCATACCAGGGGAGTATTTAAATAAAATTGAAGAAGGGAAGGACATCACATGCTCTTGAAAGATAGACTATGACCTGATTCTTGGAGGATGATGAAAAGTGGAAGGCATTTAATAACGCTGGAGGGGGAAATGAGCTTAAGAATATAAACAGATCTCAGATGCTTGAGGACTTTCTGCACACTTCTATGGAACATAGCCATTATCCTAAAATAATACAGGAAGTATTTTAGGCAGTTATGCAGGAAATTTACAAGATCATTTTGTGATTTAGATATATTGATCCAAGTACAATATGAGATCCCATCAGAAAAGTGCAAGAGTTTAACTTAAGAAGCTTTAATTTTGCATAAAATGGACTACATTGCAAGTCTTTCTTAGTGACCTCATTATTGGAGGTTGAATATGGTATTAATCACTCCTCTCTTCTGGGCTCTTAACAAATGAAAAACAAACGCAGAGTCCAACTGTGAATCAATATATAATATCTGCTTGTTTTAAATTAATAGATAATAATTTTCAATCTCAGCAGAATTTCTTATCTCCTTTTTTCTTTAAGCTTGAACTTTGGCATCTTTCCAATCCTTACTAACTACATCTAATTTCAAGCTCAGTAGTTGGAAATTGGGGAGCAGAGACACGGCTAGGGTATCGATGCACTGTTTGCATATAGATAGATACATAACCTATAGGGGCACAAGAGTGCACGGAGGCAAGGTGTGCATGCTGGGATTAAAGGCTGACTTTCTTGATGCCGTTCTACCTCCTGCTCGGCATGCCTTCTAAAATGTAGCATTTCTTCTCACCAAACAGGTGAGGCAGTCTTTCTCACAGAAGAGAAGCTCAAACACATTATTTCTTCAAATATTTCTCTCTCTTGAGAATTGGAGTAGAATTTTTCTCAGGACACTATAGGCTTTGAGAATAAGGATTTTCCCCAGCAGCATTTCAACTACTGTTCCCTTAAGATTTGCACTGTAACAACAAGGCTATAGTCAACCACTAATGTGTTTCCTTTGGGGGAATGGCACACCAAAAGTGAAGACCAGCCTTGCTCCGTGGAGTTTCTTTCTGTTAAAATCAGCTATGCTTCTTTGTGTACCCCTTGAGCCAGCTAAACTAGAAGTAATATACTTACTGTAATATTACTAAGATTTGTATTAATATAACTAGAATTTTTAAAGATATGCTCTCCTACATATAGTACAAAGAGCTGTTAGATAACTTGTGACTACCACAGCAGTATCCCTAACCTTCAAAACATAACCATTCCCTGGTCTTTGCAATTATAACCATAAAGCAATGTTTTCAAATGCCACGTCTAACTCATGGTAAGGCTGGTAAGGGTCTGAAACTTTAGCTAACTAACAAGCTAACAAGTTGTCTTCCACGGTAAGTATTTAGGCAGAAGATATACGTCTTCTAGATGCAAACAATATATTCAGATCAATAGCAGTAGCCATTTTTTTTGCACCAGTTTCCCCCAACTCACCATTTCCACAGGATGACACAAAGAATTCCAGACAATGCTTGCACAAATAGTGGGTTGAGTTACATAGAGAAATCCTAAACTTGGGGAATTTCTATTTTTCATTATGGCCAGTAAGCATGCCTTCCCTCGGCTCCTGAGGGAAACACTTTCTCTGTTTTTAAAACTATAAGTAACACAACTGTAAGATCTAGTTATGTACCTATCTATATGCAAGTAAGCAAACCCCTTGTTCTGGAAGTCTTTATCTTCAATGCTGTTTGCTATTAAGATATTCCTTGCAAAACTAGTTTAGAGTAAATGAATAGCGAGTTCCTCTGTCACACATGAGAGACCCATGGATAACTGTCTCTCAAAAACATAAAAAAAAAGAAATAGATAGGTAGATAAGTAGGTAGATAGATAGATGAACAGATCAAAGGAGTTAGCACATTTTTGGCCATAACAGAAGATGTAAACCTCAGTGAAAGTTAAACATTGGGGATACATATTGTAACTTTATATAAGAAAAGAATAATTACAGTGCTACCTACTAAGAAAGAACGCAATTTGGAAGAAACGGAAGACAATTATCTTAAGTGAAATATCTCAGGAATGAAAAAACAAACAACCCTATTCTTATCAAATATTGGGAGCTAAGTGATGGGTAAACACATGCACGGAGAGGTCTAAAGGACACTAGAAACCAAGTAGAGGGTTATAAATCAAGTCACATATTGGTTATAAAGGACACCATTCCAGTGACAGGTGCACAAAAATCTCAGACGTAAGCATTATACTTCCTCACAAGGTATCCATGTAAGGGAAAACTTTTTATCCCCTTAATATTTGAAATTGAAAAGAAATGCAACCCCCTTAAAACAGAGATGTCCAACCAGTTTTTTTTTTTTTTTTCTCTTCCATACATTAATACATTAGAAGAACAAGAGCTGTCTTTGGGCCACGTGTTAAATACACAAACACTAAGTGAATCATACCGTGGTTTTCAACAGTGTCCTGTGGCCGTGAGAAGAACTTAGGTATGCTTCGAATTTTCAAAGATCATTAAGTAAATTATTTTCCAAAGAAATTCAAAGCACAGTAAGTATATTCTTTTTTTGTCACTCTCTCTCTTTCTCTCTCTCTTTTTTTTTTTTTTTTTGATTAGCATAATTTAAGTGAGGGGTGGAAGTTTAACTATAGGTTTAATTGTGCAATGTGATGAAAAATGTTGAAAAACACTGCACTAAGAAAAGCTGATTAGCAAGTAAAAAGTTATACACATTCTTTGTGATACCTAAAACCACAGATAAGCATGAAAGTCCTCATCAAATCAGCATGTGACTCCCAGGGTGCATGGTAAACACTTCCACCTCAAAGCTGTTTTGGTGATATGTTTGCGTTACCACTGTAATTTCTTTTCCTGGCATTGTATGAATTTATAGATTTTCTCTTTCTAGGAAAAACGTTATGATCATGCACTCGTTTATTTTTCTTGAATAATCAATCTGAGAAGATTCTAATGCAGAAGACTACTGTTGGTAATTCAGATCTTTCCGTCCTCATGTCCCTATAAAGGTGGATGTGTATTCATGCTAGGAATTGGTCAGTACCTAGCTTTTCCTTAGAATTCAATAGGTTTTGAAAATTTTGTGCCACTTCATACAAAAGTATATTTTTAATATATTGTCTCACCTTTTTCCCCCATAGGAGTATAATAGAAATCAAGCCATTAATTTTTCTGCTTTGAAAATATTTTACCTTTACTATCTTCTAATGAAAGATATAAATTTACAGTTTTTCTATTGGGGCAAGATAATAATACTGAAATGAAAATTATTCACCTTAACTCCTGTCTGAGCAACTTTAAAGGTACTATTTACCCTCGCTTTGGTATTAAATAATGCATGCCACTTGTTAAGCATTTGTTTATGTGCCACTCTTCTAAAACATTTCATTAATAAACTGTCCCAACAATTTTAAGAAATTTAAATTTTTGTAATGTTCTTTGTTAATAATTGTAATTTTTCTAATTTATCTTGGTAGTATTGAGAGAGGATACCCTAGAAGGGTGAGGTCTGGGAGAACAGTTTGTCAAAGAGAGCCCAAGGATACACTTGAAGGTTCCTCTCCATGGTGACTCAGCCCTTAGGAATTTGTAAACTAAACTTCCTGGAACTTGGAAATTTCCAAGTTCTGTGAAATCCTGTAGTTTTGTGGGGGCTGGACTAGCATCTCCCGCTTGATTCAAACTAGCCAATGAGAAGGGTACCTGTGGGGTGGAACTTCTTGGCTGTCAATAAAAAGGGAAAGATCAAGCTAGATGGGGAGCACGGTCATTTGGAATTCTTCTATGCCGTAAGCTCCCAGTTGGTGAATAAAGCCCTTCCTCTTATAAACGTGGTGTTTGGGTGCTCTTTCTCTCCACTGGGCCTTGTCATCCTGCAACATTTTTGGTTCCCTGACCGGGAAGCGAGCTCACCCTTGGAGAGAATATATATGCAACTGGCAGTTGCCGCCAATCCTCCGGACACCCACGTGGGGGGGCCCTGATTGGCCTGGGCGATGTGAACCACTGAGCGCACCAGGGAGGCAGTTTGGCCTCCTTGTGTGGACGCCTTGGCTGGGCTGAGAAAAGGACCCTGTTGGCAGGTCTTCAAGGAGTCAAATACCAGGAGGAAATGGCATGGAGGAACAGGTACCTACACGGGCAGATGTCTAAGACAAGGTATGATCTATCTTGGGATCCCACTACAGTTTTAGTGGAAGAAGGAGCCTGATCAACTCCTTGGGCATTAGATTGCTGGCAGGTCTGTTGAGAGGTGTGTGAGAGTGTGTGGATGTGGTGTGACTGAAAGAACTCTGAAAGTGGGGTTGGACCTCCCTTCACAGGGCCTAGGGGAGTGTTGGTTTGCCTCCTATGGCTACATGGCAGCTCGAGTGGGAAATCGAGGCTGCCCAGGTTAAGAAATGGGTTGGAACTCTGTGCATGTGAGTGCTTGGAGAATGACTTAGATGGGTAGCAATAGGTGGGGTTGCTCCCCCCATTCATGGGGTGAAACGAATGTGTGAGTGTGCCTTTCTTCCCTGCTCCAACTTTGTCCCCTGGCTATTCTGAGAGAAACTGGAAATTCTAGGTTTTCCGATTTCTGTCTTTGGTGGCAGCCACGTGGCCATGTGGGACTTGGGACAAAATGAAAAGACATTAGAAAAGATGTTGTAGTTTTGTTACTGGAATTTCTTCAATGAGTCTTTGGTCTCAGGAATTTGAGAATTGAGCCCACGGGCCACAGATCAGTGATAAAATGGCATTTTGTTGGACTGAGGGGCATGCAGAGGGAGTAGAGAGTGCCAGAGCTATTGACAGAGGGGCTGCCTTGGAAAGTGTTGCAGTTTGGGCAGTCTGGTGAGCTCTGGAGGGTCCTTGAAAATCTAGGGGAGAGAGTGTGAATCTCATGCTGGACTAGGTTGTACCCATATAAGCAACAGGTCTCCAAGGTGAATAGCCTCTGGAAGGGGGGAGGAGGCTCAGGTCAGAGGTTTCCGGCATAAGTCCTTTGTCTAGGGGTGAATAATTGGCCATGAGAGATATTTTTGCCAGGACTTGGTAGACAGAAAAATACCTTTACAAACTGAATGGCTGTTCTAGCAAATGAATGAATTCAGCCCCTCACCTTGGACAAGGTTCTTAGGTCTTTGCAGTGGTTTTTGTCTGGGGAAGGAATTGGGGTGTGCGCTCCTTAGTCAGGGTGGAGCCATCCAAAATGTTTGGGACTGCTTTGTTCATGGCCTTGCTAGGGCTCAGAGGGTTTGTGGCTGGAGATGGGAGTCTGATGTCTGAGCTCACCTGAGCCTGAAAAAGGGGGGTTCCCTATCCAGCCCTGAGTGGAAAA
>CAUYRH010113706.1:0-15167 GCA_963574655.1 Perodicticus potto | reverse complement strand
ACCCTGGGATAAAATGCACTTGGTCATGATGAATAATTCGTTTGATGTGTTGCTGGATTCTGTTTGCTAGGATCTTATTGAATATTTTTGCATCTATATTCATTAAGGATATTGGTCTATAATTTTCTTTTCTTGTTGGGTCTTTTCTTTTGGGTTTGGGGATCAGGGTGATATTTGCTTCATATAATGTGTTGGGAAGTATTTCTTCTTTTTCTGTTTTGGAAAAGGCTAAGTAATATAGGTACCAGTTCCTCTTTAAAGGTTTGGTAGAATTCTGATGTGAAACCATCTGTCCCAGACTCTTCTTTTTTGGGGAGATTTTGTATAGTTGATGTTATTTCAGTACTTAATATAGGTCTGTTCAGCATTTCCAATTCTTTCTGGCTAAGTCTAAGAAGGTGGGATGCTTCCAAGTACTGGTCAATTTCTTTCAGATTTTCATAATTCTGAGAATAGACTTTTTTGTAGTATTCATTAAAGATTCTTTGAATTTCTGAGGTGTCTGTTGTTATTTCGCCTTTGTCATTTCTGATTGATGATATTAGGGATTTTAATTTTCTATTTTTGGTTAGGTTGGCCAAAGGTTTATCAATTTTGTTGAATTTTTCAAATAACCAACTTTTTGATTCATTGATCTTTTGAATAATTCTTTTGTTTTCAATTTCATTTAATTCTGCTCTAATTTTAGTTATTTCTTTTCTTCTGCTGGGTTTGGGGTTGGAATGTTCTTCCTTTTCCAGTTGCTTGAGATGTCCCATTAAGTTATTGACTTCCTCTCTTTCTGTTCTCTTGAGAAAGGCTTGCAATGCTGTAAATTTCCCTCTTAGAATGTCTTCATTATTGTTTTGTTCCAAAAATTTGGCAGTTTCCTCTTAATCTCATCTATGACCCAGCTATCATTCAGCATAAGGTTGTTTAGTTTCCAATCCTTTTACAGTAGTGTCAAAGAAGATGAAATATTTGGGAATTTACTTAACAAAGGATGTGAAAGATCTCAATAAAGAGAATTATGAAACTCTGAGAAAAGAAATAGCTGAAGATGTTCACAAATGGAAAAACATACCATGCTCATGGCTGGGAAGAATCAACATTATTAAAATGTCCATATTACCCAAAGCAATATACAATTTTAATGCAATCCCTATTAAAGCACCACTGTCATACTTTGAAAACCTAGAAAAAATAGTACTTCATTTTATATGGAAACAGAAAAAATCTTGAATAGCCAAGACATTACTCAGAAATAAAAAAAAAATCAGGAGGAATCACACTACCAGAATTCAAACTATACTATAAATCTATAGAGATGAAAACAGCATAGTATTGGCACAAAAATAGAGAGGTAGATGTATGGAACAGAATTGAGAACTAAGAGATGAACCCAGAAACTTATCATCATTTGATCTTTTATAAGCCTACCAAAAATATAAATTGTGGGAAATATTCCCTATTTAATCAATGGTGCTGTCTGAATTGGCTGGCAACCTGTAGAAGACTGAAACTGGACCCACACCTTTTACCTCTAACAAAAATTGACTCTCATTGGATAAAAGACTTAAACTTAAGACATAAAACTATAAAGAATCTTGGAGAGATTGCAGGGGAAATGCTTGAAGAAATTGGCCTGGGAGAATACTTTATGAGAAGGACTCCCCTGGGCAATTGAAGCAACACCAAAAATACATTACTGGGATCTGATTAAACTAAAAAGCTTCTTCAGGGCGGTGCCTGTGGCTCAGTGGGTAGGGTGCTGGCCCCATATACCAAGGGTGACGTGTTCAAATCCATCCCCAGCCAAACTGAAACAAACAAACAAACAAAAAAATAGCCGGTGTTGTGGGGGGCATCTATAGTCCCAGCTACTTGGGAGGCTGAGGCAAGAGAATTGCTTAAGCCCAGGAGTTGGAGCTGTGATGCCATGCACTCTACCAAGAGTGATAAAATAAGACTTTGTTTCTAAAAAAATTAAAAAGAAAAAAGCTTCTGCACAATCAAGAGCACAGTAAGAATAGCAAGCAGACAGCCTTCAGAATGGGAGAGGATATTTGCAGGTTGTGTTTCTGACAAAGGTTTGACAACCAGAATCCACAGAGAACTCAAACTTGTTAGTAAGGAAAGGACAAGTAATCTCATTTCATTGTGATCAAGATACTTAAACAGAAGCTTCTCTGAAGATGATAGGTGCATGGTCTACAGACACATGAAAAAATGCTCATCACCTTTAATCATCAGAGAAATGCAAATCAAAACCACTTTGAGATATCATCTAACTCCAGGAAGAGTGGCTCACATAACAAAATCCCAAAACTACAGAAGTTGGCATGGATGTTGAGAAAAGGGAATACTTCTGCACTGCTGGTGGGAATGCAAGCCAATAGGTCCCTTTTGGAAAGAAGTATGGAGAATACTCAGGGATCTAAAAGTAGACCTGCCATTTGATCCTGCAATTCCTCTACTAGGTATATCCCAAAAGACCAAAAATCACTTTATAACAAAGATATTTGCACCAGATTGTTCATTGCAGCTTAATTCATAATAGGCAAGTCATGGAAGAAGTCCAAGTGCCCATCGACCCATGAATGGATTAATAAATTGTGGTATATGTATACCATGGAATATTATGCAGACTTAAAAAGATAGAGACATTGCCTCTTTTATGTTTATGTGGATAGGGTTGGAACATATCCTACTTAGTAAAGTATCTCAAGAATGGAGGAAAAAGTATCCATGTACTCAGTACTGTCACAAAACCAATTTATAATCACTCACACTTTCATATGAAGACTAGATTACAACTATGGCCCAGGATGAAGGAGGGAGAAGGGATGATGGGAGGGGAGGGGGGAGGTCAGATTGAGGGAGGATGAATGGTGGGTGGGATCACACCTATGGTGCATACTGCAAGGGTACATGTCGGATCTATTAAGCATAGAGTATAAATGTCTTAATACAATAATTAAGTAAATGAGGTGAGGGATATATTAACTAGTATGATGTAAGCATTCCAAATTGTATATGAAATTAGCACATTGTAACCCCAAATGCATTAATGTGTACATAATCTACCTCTTTCTGATGTAATACAAAAAAGAAAAAAAGAAAACAATATAAATTTGCATTGTTTTTAAAAAAATAAATGTCTAATAATAAATTGTATAGAATATAGTATATTTATTCATTCATAATTTTTCATGTGAATGGACACATGGAAAATTATGCAACCACTGAAATGATGATTTTGAAGATTAGCATAATGTTAAATGAAAGAAACAGTATTTAACATTGGATGCATATGTGAAATCCAATTATGAGGAAACTGCCATAAAAATTACATTCCAAAAGCAAAACACCAGACGAGGTGATAGAATGAGTGATTTATCCTATTTCCTCTTTTTGCAATTTTTTATTCTAATTTCTTATAATTAAAAAAATTAAGAAATAAAATGGAATTAATTCATTACATGATAAGAGCAAAGAACTTAGCATGGTGCCATTTACGTAGTACACTCATTACATGTTTATTGGTACTGTTAATATTAGTATTTGTCTTTTGTCAATAATTGTGATGTTCATTATAGGGTTTTGTAGAAGTATTTTTGCTAAAAGACTGAATGCTTTCTCAAGAACAAAGTAAGGATATTCACTCACATGACTCCTATTCAACATTGTATTACAGGTCTTAGCCAATGCAATAAAGTTAAGAAAAAGATTTTCACATTAAAAAAAAAAAGAATAAAACTCTATATTCACAGATAACATGATTGTTGCGTAGAAAATACTAAAGAATTTACAAAATTTACTAGCACTGATATGTTGTTATAGGATGAAAGGGCTAAAATATCAATTGTTTTTCTGTATACTAGCAATGAAAAAATTACAATTTTATATAGGCAGTATAATTTACAATATAATCAAAAACATGAAATTAATAGTATACATCTAACAAAATTTGTGCAAGATCGATATGCCAAAATAAAATAAAACTCTGAAAAAAACGTTTTAAAAGCTAAAATAAGGAGATATGGGAAGGTCATGGATTGATAAATTCAGTACAAAAGATGTTAATCCTTCCCCAAATTGACATATAGGTTTAAATAATCCCAGTCAACATTATCATTATAATTGATAAATTATAATTTGTATGTAAAGGCAAAAGAGCGAGAATAGTCAAAATAATTTGAAAAAGAATAATTTGAAAAGTTAGAGAATATATGCTGTCTAATTTAAAGACTCAATATAAAACTACAATAGTTAAGACAGTATTGGCACAAAAATAGACACATAGATCAATGGCATGGAATAGAGATCTCAAAGTACACTCACATGTATATGGTCAACTGATTTTCACAAAAGGGTAAAGACAACTCAATAGAGAAAAATAGTCTTGTCAACAAATTGTGGCAGAACAATATAAAAACTCAAGATCAAAATTAAGAAACCTCTACCCATATCTTGCACCATGGGCATCAGTGAATTCAAAGTGGATATGGACTTAAACATAAATTCTAAAACTATAAAATTACTAGAAGAGAGCACAGGGGGGAAAATCTTTGTGATCTTAGCTTAGGCAAAGATTTCTCAAATATGATACCAAGAGCATCATATACGTAAAAGAAAACAAATGATAAATTAGGCTGCATCTAAAAGTTTTGTTCTTTAAGATATAGTTAAAACAATAAAAAATAAAACATTCAATCCAATCAAAATGGGCAAATAGTTGAATAACACTTAACAAAAGAAGAATACTAATGGCAACCAAGCATATATGTAAAAAGGTAGAGATGAAGTGAAATGCAATGAAATATTACTACACAAATATTAGATTGGGAGAAAAGATTAATAATACAAAGTGCTGGAGAGTGTATGGAGCAACTAGAACTCTCATCTACTGCTGGTAAGAAGGCAAAATGGTACAGCCACTTTATTTTTTTTTAACTTTATTCAAACTAATATAAGGGTACAATATTTAGGTTACATTGTTCTCACTTCCAGGATAAAGTTTCATTTGTAGAAGAGCCCCTATTTTAGACAAAAAGTTAGACAGTTTCCTCATAAAGTTAAATATTTACTTGCTATCCAACACAGCCATCCCATTCCTAGATTATTTATCTAATAGAAATGAAAACACATGTTCACACAAAACCCTTCTTCCTTCGAAAAGGAGATAATTCTTCTTTCGCTATAGACATTCAGATGTGCAAGCAACTCTATTCATAAATAACAGACATTGGAAACAACCCAAATGCTTTTCCACTGGAGAATAGGTAATTAAGCTATATTACATCTAGCTGATAGAATACTACTCAGCAATAAAAAGTGACCTACAGAGATACACCACAGCACAGATGGATCGCAAATGCATTACATTAAGAGAAATAAGTCTGACTGAAAAATCAACATGCTGTATGATTCCATTTATATGATTATAGGCAGAAAACAGATTAGGGGTTGCCGAAGTTGGGGAGGGGGGTCAACTACACCGTGGCATGAGGAAATTTTTTGTGTGTGATGGAACTATTCTGTATCCTGACTATAGAAGAGATTGCACGACTATATCCATTTGTCACACCTCATAAAACCATACACTAAAAAGAGAATTTTGCCTTATGGAAACTATACCTCAACACACCTGAGTCAGACAAAACAAACAAAACAAAACAAAACGTGTCTATGTTGACTGCTGTGTTTCTTCCTCAGCCCTTAGAAATCGTACTTCACTGCCTTCCATCCTCTATTGTTGTTGATTATGATATTTTTTGGTTTAGCTACAACATATCAAGGTACGTTATTTATTTTCAGGTTTATTTATCAACTGCTTTACAAATCTGAGGAGTCAATACAGTTATTCTCAGCTTTATCTTATTTTCTCTCCCACTCTCTCTGTTCACTCTTTGTGGAATGCCTATGATAGAGGAAGTTGATCCTTCTCGTTATAAGATTCCTTTTTATATTTTCCATCTTTGTGTTTTCTTTCTTTCTTTTTTTTTTTTTTTAGCATTTTTTAAAATTAAATCATAGCTGTGTACATTAGTGCAATCGAGAGGTACAATGTGCTGGCTTCATATACAATCTGAAATATTTTCATCAAACTGCTTAACATAGCCTTCATGGCATTTTCTTAATTATTGTATGAAGACATTTGTATTCTGCATTTAGTAGGTTTCATCTGTACCCTTCTAAGACATCTTTGTGTTTTCTGGTTGCGCTCTGAAAAATTTCTTTAGATTCATTTCTCAATTTTCAATTCTCAACTCAGTTGTGTCTGACCTGTTTCTTAATCAATCCATTGCCTTTTTAAAGTAAAATTTTTTATTGAAATACAGTGTGCATACACAAATATGCATAAATCATAAATGTCAACTTGAATAATTTTCAAAAACCATACTGTGAAACCAGCACCCTGATCAAGAAATTGCATGTTGTTCACACTCCGTAGTCCCCCTTTGCACTCCCCATCAGACCCCCTACAGAGGAAACAACAATTTTGATTCTAACACCATATATTAGTTATACTAGTCTTTGAATTTATCATAAATGGATTTTCAATCTGAATTCTATTGGCTTCTTTTACTCAACATTATGTTTGTGACAACTATTACATTATGTATGTGACCTTCATTGCATATCGTGGTTTAGTATTTTGTTACATTAAGAAGCAGAAAGATCTGTTGTACATTTATGGTAATTTGGACAGTTTCCCATTTGTGGCAGATACGAATAAGGCTGTGAATATTTTTGTACATGTCTTTTGGTGCACTAATCTCTGTCTTTCTGTTGGGTATTTATCTAGGAGTGGAATTGGTGGGTCATAGGATTTTTTCCATTGCTGCTGTGACAAATTGCCATAAATTTAATGGCTTAAAACTGCACAACTTTAATATCATACAGCTCTGTAGATGGGAGGCCCAACATGAAACTCACTGGGCTAAGATCAAGGTGTTGGCAGGGCTGTTCTCCATTCTGGAAGCTCTAGGAGATATTATAGATTTTTATTTTTTATCCTTTTTCAGCTTCATGGAGTAGTTGACCCCTTCTCCCACCTGCTTTTCTTGGTTCATGGCCACCTTCCTCCAGCAATTTTGGTCTGATTTGTTCTCACACTTTCAACTTGTTGTCTCTTCTGATTCTGTCTTCCATTTGGGGGGACCTTTTAAGTAGGGCCACCCAGATAATTCAGGACAACCTCTTCATTTCGTTCCCCTAATGACTAATAATGTTAAACATCTTTTCAGATGCTAACTGATATCTGGAAAGCTTCTTTTTTGAAGTGCCTGTTTGTGTCTATTTTTCTGTTTGCCTATTTTTCTACTGAGTTTTATATGTCTATTATTAATCTGTATGAGTTCCTGACCCATTATGGATTCCAGTCCTTTGTCAGATAGATGTGCTATAAATGTCTTCTCCCAGTGTACAGCTTGTCTTTCCACCCTCACAGTGGTGTCTCTTGATAAATAGAAATTCTTAGTTTTAATACAATGCAACTTTCTTTTACGGTTAGTATTTTATGATGATTCTACTCAAGGAATCTTTATCTGAAGATATTCTTTCATGCATTCCTTTAGAAACTATTTTTATATTTAGATATGTAATACATCCAGCTTTTTGCATAATGTAAAGAATAAATCAAAATTCTGTTTTTTCATGTACATATCCAATTGATGCAAACTTAATTTTTTCATAATTCACTTTATTTTTCACTACATTTCTGTTTGATCTTTGGCATAAAAGGAGTAAATAAGGATATGTGTGTATTGTCCACTGACTTTTCAATTTGAAATACAAAGGTTCTTTTTCTTCATTTTAAAAGATTTACTACTTTATTTTGAATGGTTATTTTTAATTTCCCAAATGGTATCCTGTGTTCCTGTAAATGGTATTTTAAATATTCAAAATGTGCTTTTTAATATAGTTTTTATCACATGGTTCTAATGTTTGAGGTTCCTGAGCCACTAATTCCTGGTTGGTTGTGTCTGCTGTTCCCCTGGTAGATTGCTTCCCTGGGCGGTTTTAGTTTTTGTATGTGAGCCTATTTCAATGAGCATTTTGTGTGTGTGTGTGTGTGTGCATATGTGTTTGTGTATAAGAGTCACACTCAATGTGAGTTGTGGCCTAATACATGAAAGTTTATTTTTCTCTCGTGCCGAGTCTGCCTTCCAAACAGAGATTCAGCAATCCAGCTGTTTCCATCTAGTGGCTAAACTCTCTCAAGGTGCAGCTGCCCCTATCACTGAGGAGTGAAAGGGGAAAGCATGAGATCTTAAGCCTCCTCTTCTATGCTTTAGCCCAAAAGTGACTCTAACAATCCATTGCCTAGAAAGAGTAGCCCGATCCTTGCTAACTGCACATGGCCAGAAACATGGGGGTACACATCCCTATTTGCCAAGCAGTAAATGTCTCTGCTTGTCTAATTACTAACTATTCTCTTGCCCCCTTCTTCTCAGTCCTGGAAAATACTCAAGCCCTCCCTGCCTTAAAGGAAGCAACCTAAAGGCCAAACCAGTTATTTTACCCAGTGTGGACTCTTATCAGATCGAGGCATGTCTCCTCTTTGCTTTGAGGCCTATGAACCAAAAACACAAGCTATCTGCCCCTCCAGGAAAATACACATATTTGCCCCTTTCCTCAACATGGTAGTAGAACACCAGCAGGATAATTTCTGTGAACATATTCAGATAGGGTGAGAAGGGAGACACATGGCAGTCATTGGTCTAAAAGGGCACTGGGCTGACTTCGTAAGGGCTCTGCAGTGGGAATGCGAACTCCTTGACTACTATGTAGTTTCCTTGGGAATGTTCCAGGATGCCAGGTTTTGGGAAAGCTGATTCTTTTGTTAATGACGTCTGTGGACTCCTTCTCTGATGGCCTTCCTAATAGTATGTTTCGTAAGTTTTGTATGTGAGCTGATCGTCAGTAGAGATCTATGTTTGTGCTAGTTAGTCTCATGGACACCAGGCTGTGAAAGTGTTTCTGCCAAGTGCTTCAGGAGATTCATCAGTCTAGGATTGCTTTCTTGTTTACAAAATACTAGTTTTTCTATGCCGTGCAGGTGGTGTAAATTTAGACTCATATTCAACTAAGCATAAGTTGGGAATTTGATTTCTTGTTGGAAATTTCTGACCTTTCTGAGCCACTGGGCATTCAGTGAAAGCCTTTTTTGTGGTCTTCCCATTCTTATTCCTAATTCTCTTCCCCGGAGATAATTAGGATTCAGAAGATGGCCTGTGTACTTCCCATCCATGTTTTTATACTCTTAGTATATATATATATGTGTCTAAAAATTTGTAAATAGTATTGACATTTCATTTCAAATTTATACTAATGACAACATACTGTGGTAATTGTCTAAAACTTGTTTTTTTCCTCTGTAAAGATATTTTCAAGCTTTAGATATGCTGATAAATACAGAACTAGAACATGCATTTTATTTTTTGTGTAGTATTCCCTTGTAAAAACAATCCAACATTTAAAAATTTCTCTGTTAATGGAAATTTAAGTTATTTTCAATTCTTCACTATTACATATGCTGCTGCATGAATATTCTTTGTACACTTTTGTGGAAGTGTATTTGACGTATATATTTAGTTATGGAATTACTAGATTGTAGGATGTGGACATCTTTAGCTTTACTAAATATTGACAAATAATTGTCCTAAATGGTTGTGCCAATTCATAGTCATTTTGATAAAGGATATGGTGTTGTCTCTTAATTATTCAAGCCAAAACTTGGGTCTTTTTAGATCTTTTCATTATTTCCCATAAGATAGATGTAAAATGTTATTTTGTTTTAGTTTTAATTTTTAGTTATAAGATTACCTTGTAGTTAAGATTTTTTCATTATTATTGGATTTTCAGGTTTCTTCTGTAAACTATTTTTCTATCATGATTTGCTCTTCCTCTATTGATTATGAGTTAAGTTTTATATTTTTTGGACATAAGCCTTTGGCAGCTCTGTATATTTTAAATATTTTCTCCCAGCTTTTGTCTCGGATAACATCCTTAGAGTCTTGGGAACACTTTCCTTGGAGGTGTCTGGAGTGTGTTGGCTAATGATCTATTGTTCATTCCTTCCTTGCTATGGCAGCATGGAGTGAGTGACATTTCCACATTCCTTGGAACCCACACAGACACTGTACTTGCTGCTAGATTGATTTTCCCTGATGACTTGTATCTCTGGTACTCTTGAGTGCTAGGAGTTCTCAGCTGCATCAGTCACCCTAGACTTCCTGGAACCGTGTCACCTGATGCTGGAAATTAAAAAAAAAACAGCAATGTAAGTGAAAGCTCACTTGCAGGCAGGGGAAAGACTTGAGACTTGTATGAGCCTTTCACAAACTGGAAATGATGTCTACATTCAGGACCAATGAACAGAATGCTTTTCATTTTGCAGAGAAAACCTGTCAGCTATGCGAACCATTGTAGTAGGTTTCTATCCCATGTTGTAAGATTTCATTTTGAGGGAGCTTCACTGAAGGAGGGAAGCAATTTCTTTCTTTTTTCTTTTTTTTGCAGTTTTTGGCTGGGTTTGAACCTGCCACATCTGGCATATGGGGCCAGCGCCCTGCTCCTTGAGCTACAGGCGCCACCGCAGGGAGCAATTTCTATTAGAGCATCTCCATAGAATGAGATATCTCTTCATGGTTATTTAAAGATTACTGAAGAGCCACTGGCAAGGGCCCTTGTGCCCACGGCAAGGGCTTTCTTCTCTGCAAACCTCATTCTCTCTACACACAAAACCGGAGAAAGGGATTTGGTGTCTTACATTTTACCATTCTCTTTTCCTCTGACCCAAAATATGTGCCTGCTGGTCCTGTGCAATTTCTATCACTACAACTAGTACTGTTCTGTTTCAGTTGTGAGTCTCAAATTTAGGTCATCAAACTGTAATAGAAGGTTCCCCATAAGGTATGGGGGCAGCTCCAAGCATCCTACATGTAATGTAACATATTTGTAAATTATCATGTTTTATCTTAAATTTTCAGATGAATTTCTCAGTCTGCTCCATATTATATCTGGATTTATTTTAATAACAAGTAATGTGATGCACTTGAAATTTAATTTTCAAGTAAGTCGAAGCTCTGGAAAGAAGTGTCATGTTTATCCCCTGATTTTGAATGGCCTCTAGTTCATGTATAAAAATACCCATTGGGGACTACAGTCCTGAAGCAAAGGCTTCCCCTAGTCATATATACTGTCCAAAACACATACAAGACACCCCAGTCATATTATCTATTGTGTTGTCCTTTGAGCTTGGTGTGCTATTTCTCACCTAAAGGTGCTTATTAATGTCATTTTCCAATCCAGAATACTGATTCTTCTCCTTTAAATGTCTCTGAGAACTTGAAGGCCCTCCGTCTTGGGTAAGATTTCTTAAGTTCACAGAGCTTGTTCCTTATACTGTGCTCAAACAATTGTGTAGCTTTTGGATTGAGAATTTAGAGCTTCTTATATTTTTGGTACCTACACTATGCACATTTGTCATGCACTGGGAGGCGAGCTCCCCTGGGTCAGCCACAGGTCTCAGACCTCTTTGTCTCTCCTGGATTTAATTAGGGCAATCCTTGTAGTGGAAAGCATCTACATCTTTGACAACTCTGTAAGCATTTGTAGACCAAAGTGAGTTACCCTCATAATAATAAAAATAAATAAATAAATAAGAGGAAGGGGAGAATGGGGGAAGAAAGAGGAGGAGAAGCCAACATTGAAGGGGCGCTAACTATGTGCTGGGTACCATGTAAACAGCACTGTACAGCTCACGGTCCCTCTTTACAGCTCTGTGAAGGAGGTGTCATTGTTATCCACATTTTATAGATAAGAACAGTGAGGCTCTGAGAGGTTACATAACTCCACAAAGGTCACACACCGTGAGATCTGGAACACCAGCCCCTACTGTCCTGATTCTGGATCATAAATTCATAACTGTTAAGGAGAAGGCGGGGTGAGAGCACAGAATGGACTCACTTAACACCGGTGAAGGGAATAGAGCCATACAAGGTATTGCCTGTGGTCAGGGGTAGGAGGTCATGTTCTTCCCAGTACACAGAACTAGTTCTTTCTAGTAAGAAGGGAAGGATTGTTCTAATTAGGTCCAGGAGATACAAGAGGCCTGAGACCTGGACCTGACCTTGAGGAGCATGTGGTCCAGTTGGTGGTAGATGGGTACAGCACAGGAACCAACACCATAGACGGTGCCCCAGCCTCCACAGCTCCCCTGAGCAGCAGAGAAGCCGGTGGCACTGGGGACAAGGCACGAAGAAAGTGCAAACAGCATGTACCACTTCACCTCTTCATCAGCTGGCCTCTGGCTGTTTTAATTGTCCTGGTCTCTCTCACATGGCCATCCACAGAAAACACAAACCCCTTCTTTCTTCCAGCCGATCCCCTGCAGCACCTGCACTCCCCCCAGCCTGTCGGCTACGCCTGGCCACTGCAAGAATGCCTGTTCCGCATTCCCACTGGTGACTGTCATTTCTTAGAATGGAGGTTAGAAAAATGATTCTTTTCTTCTGCCATGATAACATCCCCCAACTTGGGAAGGGAGGGGGGAAGCTAGAAACTGGTATTTGACAAGGTCACACTTCATTTTCCCTAGCTTGATACAGCTCAGGACTGAGGGCTTGTTTTCTGAGAAGTCAGTGGGGACACAGGGGGATGTCTGGTGGGATCTGTGCCCTCAGAGTTCGGAGACTCCTGTACAGTGTACAACTAAGTGAGAGAACATAAAATTGTGCAGAGAACTGGTAGTACATCCAGCCGGCCAGGGAGGACTTGAAAGATCAACGAAGGCTAATTCTGAGTGTTTCCTGCTGGGCTTCCTAACGCACTGGGACACTCAGCTGAACTATCTATTAAGAATATTTTTCTAAGTCATTTGTGTTAGATTACAGGCTATAAACTGCTTATTGTTGCCTGTCCGCCATAAATATAAAGCAATCATTTTTAATGCAAGCAGCTGTTGGGCTGGCTTCCCTGAGATGCTTTGCCTGGGGACGCAGATTCCACCGTGTTCTCCTTCATCAAGTGCATTTCTGATTGTTTCTCTGCTCCACTGCATACCACATGCACGAGGGGGGGGTGATATATATCATCCTTGCAGAGCTTTGGTTGGATACAGGATTTCTAAAAATATCCAAAAGGAATTGAAGGCGCAAGGGGGTAAATTAAGTTGTATGAAATCTGATGTGACTCAAGCCTCAATCATAGCCCTATTAAAAAAAAAAGTGGCCTTCAAAGCAGCATCCCATTTGTTGACCTCCAGTAACAACATGTGGAATTTCAGATTCTACTTATTGAAGATACACATATGTTCACATACAGTACAACCTTAAGGGACTGTAATAAGCTGGTCAGCATAAGATACAGCCAACCTAAGGAACCAGGCCCACTGTACTGATATGTACATGTGTGTGGTGCATGTCTGCTCATGAAAATTAGGTCAACTTAAGGAGGTGGTCAATGTAGGGAGGTGGTCAACCATGGTGGTTCTACTGTATATTTATTGAAGATGTATTTTTTCATCTTCATGTATTCATTGAAGATAAACATTTTGAGATTTTTTTTTGGATGTTGGATTATATTTATTACTCAAAAATTCTTCTGGAGTGGGCTACAATGTACTAGGGCACCGTGCTAAATACTGAGGATACCAAAGTGAGCCCACATCAACATGGTACCTGCTCTCTGGTTTCTCGCCATCTCGTAGGACAGACAGACTGATCACATAATTACATAAATTGTGATATGGGATGAGAGGATGATTTTTAAAACTAATAAGATGCCCAATCTACTGATCCATGAAGATTTTTCTAAGCAGCATGTGACCTGAGACACTAAGGGTAAGTGGAGTTAACTTGGCAAGGGAAGAGGAAGAATGGAGAAGGGATTCCCAGGAAAACAAAAAGGCGTATTCCAAGGCTGGAAGTGAGCATCATGCTTTATAATAGGAGAGTCTAAACATTTTTTCCTGCTGCACACTGGGAGAGTAAGAGTTGTCTTGGGCTACATAATAAATACACAAACACAGATGAAAGCTGATAAACAAAAAGAAAAGTTTTTGCACACTTTTTGTGATATCTGTCACCACAGATAAGCAAAGCAAGTCCTCACAAAATCTGCATGAGCCCTGTGGGCCATAGATTGGACACTAAGATACCAGGCCGTGGTATAAGAACCAAGATACCAGGCCGGGGTACCTGACACAGAGGAGAAAGAAACAGCACTAGTGAGGCTGGACAGGTGTGTAGAGTCTAGATCTAGCAGGGTGGTGGGGGTGTCTTAGTCTGTTTCCTGTTGCTTATAACAGAATACCTTATAATACCTGTATTATAAGAATACCTATATTCTTATAACAGAATACCTTAAAGTGGGTAATTTATAAAGAAAGAAATTTATTCCTTATAGTTATGGAGGCTGAGAAGTCCAAGGTCGAGGAGCCCCATCTGGTGAGAGCCTTCTCACAGGTGGGACTCCCTGTGGAGTTCAAGTGTCATAGGGCATCATGTGGAAAGGCAGCTGAGCATGCTAGATCAGGTCTCTCTTCCTCTATAAAGCCACAAGTTCCACTCCCATGATAACCTAGTCATCCACCAACCACCCCTTAATCCATTAATCCACAAATGAATTAATCCATTCACAAGGGTAGAGCACTCATAACCCAATCACCTCTTAAAGGCCCCACCTCTCAATTCTGCCACCTTGGGGATTAAATTGCAGCATGAGTTTTGGAGGGGACAAACTTTCAAACCATAGCAGGGGGCTATGTGAAGAGGAGTTTGGTCCTCATCCTGAAAGTGATAGGAAACCACTGGAGGCTGTGGTTTTCAGTTAAGGCCTCAGAGGGAGACTGCTGATTTCCTCGAACCATACTTAAGTGAAATGTTGTGGACAATTTAAAGAAGCATTCTTTTCATAGGTGTGGATGGAATTAAAGGAACTAAGAAGGGATAGAGAGGCACCCAACCAATGTAACAGCAAGGAGCCATTATCCCCTCTTGGCCAGAAGACTCAAGGGAGGAGACAGTGAAAGCTGGAGCCAGAGAGGGGCCACCCGGCGGGAGCGGTGGTTACAAAACGCCACTGCTGGTGACAGAAATGCAGTGCTCGGGAGTGATTAGGTACCTTAAACTCTTTTGGCTCTTGCCCTCCAGTTTCCTGGATCTTTTGATTGGCTG
>CAUYRH010113704.1:0-10831 GCA_963574655.1 Perodicticus potto | reverse complement strand
ATAAATGTCTTCATATAGTGATTAAAAGGCCATGAAGGCTATGTTAAATAGTTCAATGAAAATATTTCAGATTGTATATAAAGTCAGCACATTGTGTCCCATGATTGCACCAATGTATACAATTATGATTTAATAAAAATTAAAAAAAAAAAGAAAACTATTCATGAGCCATAGTGTTCCCAGACTTCAGGTAATATAGCAAACCTATAGTTATCAAAACATCATGGCACTGGTACAAAAATAGAGATATAGATATATGGAATAAAATGGAGAATCTAGAATGAACCCAGCCACATATCATCATTTGGTCTTTGATAAGCCTAACAAAAACATGCATTGGGGAAAAGAATCCCTATTTAATGAATGGTGCTGGGAGAACTTGTTAGCCACATGTAGAAGACTGAAACTTGACCCAAATCTCTCACCACTAGCAGAAGCAATTCTCACTACATAAAAGGTTGACATTTAGGATATGACACTGTAAGAATGGTAGAAGAAAGTGCAGGAAAAATGCTTGAAGTTAATGGCCTGGGAAAATATTTTATAATAAAGACCACCCTCCTGGCAACTGAGGCAACACCAAAAATAAGTTACTAGGTTTTATCAAGCTAAAAGTCTTCACATAGTTAAGGGAACTACAAATCAAATAGATAGTATTCAGAATGGGAAAATATTTCTGCATGTTATGATTCCAATAAAAGTCTGATAACTAGAATCTACAGAAAACTCTAATTAATAAATCAGAAAATAACAAACAATCCCACCTCTTTGTGGGCAAAAGAATTGAACAGAAACTTCTCTAAAGATGACAGATGAATGGCCAAAAAACACATGAAAAAAAATTAATCACCAGAGAAATGCAGATCAAAACCACTTTCACATATCCCCTAACTCCAGTAAGATTAGCTTAAATCACAAAAACAAAATGCTGGTGTAGACATAAAGAGAATAGAACACTTCGGCACTGCTGGTGGGATTGCATACTAACACAACCTTTATGGAACTATGTATGTGAATCCTCAACAAAGTAAAAGTGGACCTTCAATTTCATCCTGCAAATCCATTACTAGGTATCTACCCAGATGAACTAAAGTCCTTTTGCCACAAAGACATTTGTTGCAGAATATTTATTGCAGCCAACTTCATAATTGCCAAGTCATGGAAGCTACTCAAATGCCCATCAACCCATGAATGGATTAACAAATTGTGGTATATGTATACCATGGAATACTATTCATCCATAAAAATATGGAGAATTTACATCTTTTATGTGTACCTGGATGGAGTTAAAACACCTTCTTCTTAGCAAAGTGTCTGAAGAATGGGGGTAAGGTATCCAATTTATTCAATACCATTATGAAACCAATATATAAATACTTACACACTCATACAAATGATAAAACACAACTATAGCCCAGAAAGAAGGAGGGATAGGGAAGGAGAGGGGATAAAAGGGGGGATTGTGATTGGTAAGAGGAGGGAGGGCATTAGATGGGATCTCAACTAATGTGCACAATGCAAGGGTATATTTCAAATAACTAAGAATAAATTTTAAATATCTTACCACAAAAAATAAGTGAGGTGATGGTTATTTTAATCAGTTTGTTTTAAGCATCCCACATTATATATTAAATTATCATATCGTACCCCATAAATGTATACAGTTAAGATTTTAATTAAAAATTAAATTTAAAAAAGAATCTTTATTGGTTGTTTACATAAATTTCATATGGGTTTTTCTTTGCAAAGGAAAATAGGACTTCTGAATTATACAAAACCCTGTTCAAGGACCATTTTTACTAATTATTAAATGTAATAGGGAGCAAGATGGCAGAGCAGCTGTTTAAAATCTTTACAGCTGTTTATAGTGATATTGAGAATAAAATACTCCAGGCACCTCTGAGTTGTGGATTTGCCCATAAACATCCCTTCTGGGGCACAGTGAGGCAACAGGGCACTTCAGGACCCCAAGATGAGGGAAAAACAATGAAGAAATGGCAAGTATGTACATTCGGGCAGAGGCCATTGGTGCAGCCAGGGTTGCAGTCAGGACAGTTTCTGGATAGAGAAGCCCTGCCCTGTGGGGGTGTTTATGAACTGGACACTTGGTTGAGTTATTTTGGGAGAGCTTGGAGAGTGAGTGAGTGATTTTTAACAGGGCCCAGGGGCCAAGACTGAGCCACCCAAGTGCTCTCATTGTATGGCTGCAGGCTGGGCACAGGCATTGTGGGAGAGCTGCCTTGCAGGCTTGGCCCACAAAGTCATAGTGCAAAACTAGTTCAGGCATCTCTGATAAGTGGGCCAGCACTCCTAGGAAGATTTTAGCAACATACCCTTTTCCTTGGAAACCCAATGCATAGCCAAGGGACACAGTTTGGAAAAGTCAATATGTGTCTATGAAGTGAGCCGAGCAGAGCTTCAGGCTCCTAACCCTGTGGGGATTGAGGGCAAAGAACTAAGGAATATGGGAGATGGTCTCCTCAGCAAGGCTTCAATTTTTTTTCTAGCTTTTCAACCCTATTATCCTCTCCCCCAAAATTGTATTCCTAAGTTTCTGTTTGCTTGCTTATTTGTCTGTTTGACTTATGGTATTTTTGTTTTCCTTCTCTCCTTGGTGGAAGTGGGATCTCATGTCTGCTGAGGCTGGCAATGAGCTCCAGACCTCAAGAGACCCACACAACCAATCCACCCCAGAGGTTGGGGTTTGTGGATGTGGATCAAGTACCATAATGTACACCACTGTTACTCCTATCTCTCTCTTTATGTTCCTCTCTTCTTTTTGTCAATCTTCCCTTTTAACCCCCATTTGCTTTTTCTTCTCACTTTTTTGATCTTTACCTTTCTTGCTCTTCACTCTTGCCTTCCTTGTAGTTCTTTACCAAAAGGACACTTCAACTCTTAAGATCATAGGCACAGTAAATTAAAGAGCAAGAGGAGATGACAGGAAAAAGTAGGGTAAGGAAATAGACAAAGAGAAAACACACATGAGGAAAAAACAATAGAGAAATCCTGGTGTCATGAAGAACCAGAACAGAGGAAGCCTCCTATGGGATCATGAGATAGATACTGCAGATGATTCCACCTATAAAAAAAATGTTAGGAATGAAAGAAAGGGAGTTTAAAATATGGATGGTTTAAAAAAATGAAGGAAATTGCTGATAAAATGGAAAATAATAAAAATAAATCTAGAAACAGAATCAAATAAGAGATTAATGATAAGAATAATATAGAAAGGATATAGCAGAATTTAAGGAATTGAGGCTGCTAATCAGGGAACTTAAAGATGAAGTATAAAGTATAAATAACAGATTAGACAATGAAGAAGAAAGAATCTCAGAGGTAGAGGATAAAGCTTGTCAGCTAACACAGGCAGTTAAAGAGACATAAAAAAGAGAGAGAGCAGAACATTCACTGACAGAATTGTGAGACTTCATGAAGTGTTCAAACATAAGAAACATAGGTATCCCAAAGGGGAATAAGAATGCCCCATAGAAATGGAAGCCATGGTAAAGAATATAATAAATGAAAATTTCCCAAGTAACACCAAAGAGTTTGACACACTCCTTTCAGAGGGATATTGAACCCCAGATCATCTCAATTCAAACACAGCTTTTCCAAGATACATTGTCATGAACCTGTCCAAACTCAAGATAAAAGAGAGGATTCTGCAAGCAGCAAAGCAAAAGCACTAATTAACTTGCAGAGGCAAATACATTGGGTGACTGCAAACTTCTCAAATGAAACCTTTTAAGCAAGAAGACAATGGTCTACTACCTTTAACTTACTGAAACAAAACAATTTTCAGCCTAGAATTCTAAATTCTTCCAAGCTAAACATTAAAATTGACATAGAAATCAAATCTTTTACTCATATCCAAACATTGATAAAGTTTCCCACAACAAGACAAGCTCTACAGGAAATATTTAGACCTATTCTACACACTGACCATCACAATGGACCATAAGCAAACTAAACACCCAGATGCTAAAGGACAAAAACCTAGCTTCCACAATGGTGCCAAAGATAAAACTAAGCAATGGACATTCACAAAATAAAATGAATAGACCTCTACCACATTTATCAATTATATCAATACATTTTAATGGCTTCAATTCCCCATTGAAGACCCCAAAGCTGGCTGATTGAATATAAAAGCACAAGCCATCCACTTGCTGTCTGCAGGCAATACATTAGCCTTGAAGAACAAAGTAAAAATCAAGGTTAAGGGATGGAAAACAATTTTTCAGGCAAATGGGAATCAGAAGAAAGAAGGTACTACAATCTTATTTTCAGATACAAGTGGATTTAAAGCGACTAAAGTCAAAAAATACAAAGATGGACACTTCATACTGGTCAAGGGAAAAATACAACAAGAAGACATTTCAATTCTAAATATTTATACACCCAACTTAAATGTCCCCAGATTCCTGAAACAGACCTTAATTAGTCTGAGCTATATTATATACTATTAACACCTTAATAACAGGGGACTTTAACACTCCACTTATAGAACTGGACAGATAGTCTAAATATAAACTAAACAAAGATACAAGGGACTTAAATGTGACCCTAGAACAAATTCACTTAATAGACATATACAGAATACTCCAACCCAAAGCTAAAGAACATATGTTTTTCTCATTGTCCCATGGAACATTCTCCAAAATAGATCATATCCTAGGACACAAATTAAACCTCAATAAAATCAAAACAATCAAAATTATAACTTGTATCTTCTCAGACCACAAGGCAATAAGGGTGGAACACAACTGCAACAAAAATTGTCATTCCCACAACAAAAGATATGAGATTAAATAATTTTATGCTGAATTACAGATGGGTCAGTGAAGAGATAATAAAGGAAATCATTAAACTCCTTGAACATAACAACAATGAAGACACAAGCTACCCAAACCTGTGGGATTACAAAAGCAATCCTAAGAGAGAAATTTATTGCATTAGATGCCTACATCCAAAAAAAACCAGAAAGAAAGCATATTACAACCTAATGAATCATCATAAAGAAATGGAAAATTAAGAGCATTCCAGTCCTAAACATAGCAGAAGAAAAGTAATAAAATTAAATCAGAAATAAATTAAATTGAAAATAAAAGTCATTCAGAAAATTAATGAAACAAAAGTTGGTTCTTTGAAAAGATAAATAAAATTGATAAAAACTTTAGCCAGATTAACCAGAAATAGAAAAATCAAATTTTTATAACCTCAAGCAGAAATGAAGGGGGGTAGATAACAGCTAATAGCTTAGAGATACAAGAGATTATTTCTGACTACTACCAAAAACTTTATGCCCAGAAATTTCAGAATGTGGAGGAAATGAACCAATATCTGGAATCACACTACTTTCTTGACTTAATCAGGAAGAAATAGTTCTCTTGAACAGATGAATGTCAAGCATTGAGATTACAGAAACAATTTAAAAGCTTCCAACAGCAACAGCAAAAAGCCCAGGACTAGATGGTTTTACACCAGAATTCTTTCAAACCTTCAAGAAGAGCTTCTACCTATAGTGCAGAACCTATTCCAAAAAAAAAAAAAAAAAACATTGAGAAGGAAGGAATTTTCCCCCATTACATTCTGCGAAGCAAACATAATCTTGATTCCAAAACTAGCAAAGGACGCAACCAAAAAGGAAAACTACAGACCATTTTCACTAATGAATATTGATGCAAAAATACCCAATAAAATGTTAGCTAATAGATTGCAGCTACTCATTAAAAAAAATTACACATAACTATTAAGTAGTCTTTATCCAAGGGATGTAAGGCTGGTTTAACATACACAAATATGTAATATATCATATAAATAGAATCAAAAGCAAAAACCATGTGATCATCTTAATAAATGCAGAAAAAGCATTTGACACAATCCTGTATGCTTTTATATCAAGAATACTTAAGAAAATAAGCATAGGTGACATATTTATTAAACTGGTTGAAGCCATCTATGAGAAACCCACAACTAATATTATACTGAATGGAGTAAAACTGAAAGCTTTTCCACTTAGAATGGGAACCAGACAAGGTTGTCCTATTGACGTTGTTATTCAACATGTGCTGGAAGTTCTAGTCAATGCAATCAGGCAAGAGAAGGACATAAAGGACATCAAAATGGGAGAGAAGAAGTCAAGCTCTCACTCATTGCAGATGATATGAGCTTATTCTTAGAAAACTCCAGAGACTCAACCACAAAACTCCTGGAAGTGATCAGGAAATACATTAACATCTCAGGGTACAGAATTGATGTGCACAAATCAGGATTCTTTGCATATTAACAAAGAATTATGCCAATAACATCAAGTTGCAGAAGCAAATCAAAGACACAATTCCATTCACAGTAGCTTCAAAGCAAATGAAATATCTAGGAATATACCTAACAAAAGAGGTGAAAGTTCTTTTCAAAGAAAATTATAAAACCCTAAGGAAAAAAATTGCAGAAGACACTAACAAATGGAAGAACATGGCTGGGAAGAATCAATATTGTCAAAATATCTATTCTACCCATAGAAATCTAAAGATTCAATGCAATACCCATTAAAATATCAACATCATATTTTTAAGAACTGAAAAAAATAGTACTTCATTTTGTATGGAACCAGAAAAAACAAACAAAAAAATGAAACATGTAGCTAAGTCTATTCTTAGTAATCAAAAAAGAAAAGCCATACGCTTCACCCTACCAGACATCAGGCTATATTAGAAGTCCACAGTAATAAATACAGCATGATATTGGCACAAAAATAGAGACATAGACACATGGAATAGAATTTTTTAAAAAGCAAGAGTTGAAACCAGTCTCCACTTGCCATTTGATCTTTGATAAACCTAATAAGAGCATACGGTAGTGGGCAAAAATCCCTATTCAACAAATGGTGCTGGGAAAAGTGGATAACCATATGGAAAAGACTGAAACTTGACCCACACCATTCACCATTTATAAAAATTGACTCAAGATAGATTAAAGGGTTAAATCTAAGACATGAAATAAAATATTCAAGATTTCCAATAAAAATCTTGGAAGAAAATATAAGGAAAACTCTTGACAATGTTGGACTGGGGAAAGATTTTAAGACAAAGACTTCAAAAACAACAAAAATTAACAAATGAAAAGCTTCTGCACATATAAAGCAAAAAGTCAGCCTTCATAATGGGAAAAGATATTTGCAAAATATGAATCTTACAAAGGATTGATAACTAGAATCCACAGAGAACTCAAATTAAGCAACAAAAAAAGAGTAAATAATCCCATCTACCTCTGGGCAAGAGATATGAACAGAACCTTCTCTGATGCATTTGAAAAAATTCCCATCCTCCCTGATCATCAGAGAATTGCAAATCAAAACTACCTTAAGATATCACCTATACCCAGGGAGAGTAGCCCATGTCACAAAGTTTCAAAGCTGCAGATGCTGGTGTGGATGTGGAAAGAAGGAAACTCTTTTACAGTGCTGGTGTGACTGCAAAATAATACAGCCTTTTCCAGAAGGGAGTATGAAGAATCCTTAAAGAACTCAAATTAGACATTCCATTTGTTCTACAATCCCATTATTAGGTATCTACCCTGAAGAAAAAAATATCATTTTATCATAAGGATGTCTGCACTAGACTATTTATCACAGCTCAATTTATAATTGCCATAATGTGGAAACAACCTAAATGCCCATCAACCCAGGAATGAATTAACAAGCTGTGATATACGTATACCATGGAATACTATGCAACCATTAAAAATATGAAGACTGTACATATTTTACATTAACCTAGATGGAGGTGGAACACATTCCTAATAAATCATCACAAAAATGAGGAAGCAAGAATCAAATGTACTCAATTCTAACATGAAGGCAGTAGATGATCTACCCCTACGGAGGGATAGGGGAAGGAGGGAGGAGGAAGAGGGAGGTGGGAGTGGGATGAGGGGTCACAAATTATGGAAGACCTCTTGGGGGCAGGACACAATTCTAAGAGGGACTTTACTTCACAAGGCAATCAGTGTAACCTAATTGTTTATATCCTCAATGAACCTCAACAATAAAAAAAAAAAAAGATAATAGAAAACCTACTCAAACCTACTCAAAGATGATTAGTCAATTTGTATTGAAATACTGCTGTCATTCAGGGAAAATTTTCAACCGCCTTCTTTTGCTCTCAAGCTTCATAGGAGACATGCAAAATGGAATTGTTCTCCCAAAATAAATACCAAAACTGACAGGTAGTCAGGTGAAGACTTATCATATTCTAGAGGCATTAACACATTGAATCTAGTGGTCAATAGGATTGGACAGACAATATTTTATAATTGAGATGCCACAGCTGTCATAATTATCTCCAAAAATAAATTTGTAATATTTGGGTCAAGGATTGTTATGTCTTTGCCCTTACAGTTCTCACGAAGAGCTTTAAAATCACTCCAAATCATTGATAATACTAAACAAACAATATATAAGACAAATAAGCTAGGAGACACCTGAGTGACAATCCACAATTTGGTTCTAAATTGATATGTCCAGGACTGAGTCCTGGATTCTTTTTCCATTCCTCTTAATTTTACTGGTCATTTGCTGGTATCTAAATTATGTTTTAGATATTCTAAAGCAATTGTCTTAGTATATGGTATAAATAATGATTCTGAAAGGAAATCAGAATAAAATTATAATAGTTGTCAAAACATCCCATTTCACTGCTTCTTTACATTTCCTAGACAATGTTTAAAGGCCTCTCTTATTACCTTGTTAAAAAGATCTAAAGGAATAGCTGAGAATGAAATGTTTCATTCACTCATAGAATATGAACTACAAGCATAAAGAAAGTTGAATTTTCCAATGAAGCAATGATCCGCACATTTACAGGAAGCTAACAAACTGGATGAGACCAATGGTGATTTGAAGCCCTCCTCATTAGCAAGCCATTGAAAATTAGTTGGTGAGTAACTTGTCCCTCTCTAATAAAAACTCTTATTTCCGTTAAATCTTAACAACCCCACACCACTAGAAGTTGCATTTTTACCTGAGATTTATTTCTTGTGGGAACAAGAATTCCACATAAATCTAAAAGGTTTAATTTGTTTTCCAGAATCAAGAAAATTGTGATTTCCTTTAACACTAATATGCACTAAGCAACAATTCAGTCATTAACAAATTACAATTACATGTATGTGTAGTAATTCTATTAACTCTATGTAATTGCATAACACACTTTGGAATAATCAGAATTTAGGAACTAAGAAGAAAATTATGATCAATTACCTTTTCCGATTAAACTTTCACATTGTCTATCAAAACTCTGACACATTCCGTTATAACAGAAGGCTCCACCTGAATCACAAGATTCTCCATTATGTACATAAGTGTCAGGCACACACAGTGGATGACTTCCATTGCAATAGTCAGTAAAATCGCATTGTTTATCAACTGATTCTCTACAAACTGTATTAACTGGTTTCAACTAGGAGGAAAGAGCATTAGAAGTGATTACATATCAATGGTACTTAAAGTTTCATTCTCTTTATGCTCTATATTTTTCATTCATTTTTCCTGAGTTACTAACAGGAATAAAAACATTAAACATTGTTAACTATTTAAGCATTGCATAGACATTTATATGATTAAATTTATTGTGCTTAAAAACAAGTAATGCTTGTGAAAAAAAGCTAACAACCCCAAATTAAGCAGACAACCACAAAACAAAGAGAGAAAGTGAAGGTAAGGAATTAACATAAAAAATATTTGTAAACTACTAAGGCTAGATGACTTATGCAGCTTCTGGTTTCTTCATACATCAACCTTAAAGCAGAAATCAGCACCCCAGTTATAAAATGATACATCCACGGGTGGCGCCTGTGGCCCAGTGGGTAGGGCACCGGCCCCATTTACCGAGAGTGGCAGGTTCAAACATGGCCCTGGCCAAACTGCAACAAAAAATAGCCGGGTGTTGTGTGCGCCTATAGTCCTAGCTATTCGGGAGGCTGAGGCAAGAAAATGGCCTAAGCCCAGGAGTTGGAGGTTGCTGTAAGCTGTGTGATGCCACGGCATTCTGCCAAGGGTAATAAAGTGAGACTCTGTTTCTACAAAAAAAAAAAAATATATATATATATATATATGTATATATATATACATATATATCTCCACATCCTAAACATTTAGAAAACATTGTGTACTTTAAAAGAAGATGTTTTAAAGACGTACAGGAGAAAGTTTATTTCATGTATCATACTGCAAACAAGTTGAAAAAATAACTTTCACAATCACATAATCTTTAATCTCTTTAGTGCTTATTCTTTATCTGATAGCTTCCAGAGTTCCTTTCTGTACACCTGCATTAGCCAAGAAACATCTAACCAAACTCTCCTTTCTTTAACATGTGAACCAGTTCCTTGTGGCTATCATCATTATCATATGCAAAGTAAATTAAAATTTTTCTAGCTTTCAAAGGTCCTGGAGGCCCAGCTTATTTATTTCCTAGAATAGGTTTTCTACATGCTTTTGCTTGAATTGTCAACAAGTATTGGCTACAGGTAGCAAATCTCACATAAATTCTCTGAGTGTTAGATGAGATGATGAAACACATCATCTTGTGTCATTCAAGTTATGAAGTTAATATTTAACTCAAATCAATGATCAAAATTGTTTCTAAAGTGCCCATCGACCCATGAATGGATTAATAAATTGTGGTACATGTATACCATGGAATACTATGCAGCCTTAAAGAAAGATGGAGACTTTACCTCTTTTGTGTGTACATGGATGGAGCTGGAACATATTCTTCCACTTTACTACTAGCAAAGTATCTCAAGAATGGAAGAAAAAGTATCCATT
>CAUYRH010113698.1:0-75726 GCA_963574655.1 Perodicticus potto | reverse complement strand
TATAGTTGTGTTCCATTCCCACGAGGTGAGCCACACCCCGTAACCCCCATACCTTCCCTCCTTCCCTCTCCCTGTTCTCCTCTCACTGTGTACTAGGTCATCATTTGTTCTCCTATCAGAATCGAGTCCATAGGAGTCTTGCTTCTCCATTCCTGTGATGCTTTACTAAGAATAATGTGTTCCACTTCCATCCAGGCTAATGCAAAAGATGTAAAGTCTCCATCTTTTTAAATGGCTGAATAGCATTCCATGCACATATACTGAAACTTATTAATCCATTTGTGGGTTGGTGGGCATTTAGGCTGTTTTCACATTTTGGTGATTGTCAATTGAGCTGCAATAAACAGTCTACTTCAAATGTCCTTATAATAAAAGGACTTTCTGTCTTCTGGGTAGATACCCAGTCATGGGATTGCAGGATCAAACGGATGGCTCTTTCGAGTTCTTTGAGGATTCTCCATACTTCCTTCTAAAAAGGTTGTGTTACTTTGCAGTCCCACCAGCAATATAAAAGTGCCACCCTGAGATGTCACCTAACCCCAGTGAGAATGTTACATATCACAAAATCTCAAAATCTCTCTAACTGGGGTTAGATGTCACCTAACCCCAGTGACAATGTTACATATCACAAAATCGATGCTGGCGTGGATATGGAGAGAAGGGAATCATCAATGATCTTTAAATTTTTCATGGCACATCTAATATCTGCTCATGACACATGGCTGAAAATTACTGGTTTAAGGTATAAACTGACTGCTGAATTGTAGGCCCCATTTATATAGGTAGCTATATTCATCCTGGCACTCAGCAGTTTTGATCATCTTGGCCACCCATTTTTGTGTTTAAAGTAGTCAATTGCAAAGATCAGCATAGACCCATAGAAAATGGATATGGTTTAGCTCATAGTTCAGAATCCTGAAAATACTACATTCGAGATCTGAGGGAGAAACTTAGGTGGACTATGGCATCTGCTGGGCCATAGGCCCCAAGAGGCTTGACTGCTTATACCATAAACTGGGCCTATTGCTGAGTCCTTTCTTTTGCTGCAGCACAGTCAAAACTAGCAGCATTCACATAATCCAACAACAGGTGAGAGCAACCCTTTTAAATATGAAATGTGCACACCCTCAACCTGAAGAAATCTAAGCACTGTTGAGCATTTGCCTTCATGGTATAACATGAAGGTATAACACGCCAGGCTAGATTTTGAAAGGAGCATCACACCATACCACAGATCACTGGATCTCTAATTATTTTGTTGATAACTTAGCTCTTTTCCTGCAGGTTTTATCTCTCACCCACTGCAACACATATGTCTTATCAAGATCTCAAAAGTACTTAGTGAATCTTGTTTATTTAGCCCAACAAAGATAATGCCAGAAATAAAATGGAACAATGCGATGCTCTAGTTGAACCTGCAACGAGGCCAGGTACCTTGAAATTATATTATTGTAGAGGATGGGAAAATATCCTGGAATAAGACCATAAATATGTACTGTTGTATGCCTCATCTCACATGACTACAAATTGATTTGTTCTTTCTTTTTTATAAGGATGGAAATACTATACTCTCTGCATCACTGGTCATAAGTCGTGTGCCTGATGCTGTGCTCATCAGCTCTAGCGGAGGTATCAGATCTGGTAAGAAGGTACATATAGAATTACTAGTTGGTTCAGTTTGAGTTGTCCATTATTATTTTTCAAGATCATTCTTGGATTTCGAAGGTGACAGGCAGGTAAAATAAATGAAGGTTTGACGGGAACACTCATCCTTACAGTTTTTGTTAAGATTGACATAAATCTCTGCTGCTCCTTGTGGGATGTAATCTTGCTTTCTTATTTTCTACATTGCTGGACATGAGGAGCAGTTTCAGGGTCTTCCTACTACCCAACCACCAGTGATAATAATCTTTATTGCCACCCAGGTCCCTCTGGAGTTGGTATTCCCTGGTTCTTAGCTCCCAGTGTCAAGGGGTGAGAACTAGTATGAGTCCAGCTGATGAGGAGAGATCACAGACACCAAGCAATTTTATGCAGTTTATCACATAAAAGAAAGAATGAAAGTAAAGAAGGAAGTGACACAAAGTGAAAATACATTCCAGAGAGAGAAGAACAGGTCGGTCTCCACAAGTGCAGAGAGACCTCAGTCTGAGCACACTGTACCTTTTATAGGCTCACTGGTTTGTCCCGCCTTTCTTCTGGCAGGATTGGTTGTTATTTCCTGCCTTTGGAGTGATTGACAGGTGGGGCTTATATGCTAGATTACACCGCAGGTTTAATTACTTGCTAATGAACTCCAGGTCAGTTATGGGTCTCTGGGAACTTTTTGCCATGTATGATCCCACTAGGGAATAGTTCCTAGTTGCAGTTTCGTTCCAAGCTACAACTCGGTTCCTACTCTCTACACTTACTTCCTTGCCACCAGTTTACCCTCCACCTGGTTTAACATTCTCCCTTGAGAGACAATGGAACCTGAAATCTTTGATGATTAGGGGCGAAAATCCATCTTTTGTCACTGCTTCAAGCTAAACAGGTTTGAAGTACGCCTTAAGCCCCATGGTCCCCATGGGACGGTTGTAGGAGAAAGGTCCATGCAGTGATATCCAGAGGCTGAAGGGGCATCAGAGGACTCCATACCCTGTTTGTTGTATACAGCTGGGTACTGACAATATCGGTTCCACCTCTGCCTGGTGTGTCCATGCCAACACTGGGGTTTCCCATGGATATCTGTAGAGTAAGAGTTGTGATGAAGTGGGTATTTATTACTGTTTCTGCCTCTGCAGAACCTGGGGTCCATGTTAATATATTATTTAGCAGTTTTGGGGATTCTCTCTCTTCATATGGCTTGGCTTTCCTCATTTCCCTAAACCAACTCTGTTAATTTGAAAATATTAACTGATTTTACTTGGTAGATTTCATGCCCCCTATGAGACACAGTAGTACATGTTAGGAAGTGCTATCATCTTTGACCAGTTGGTATTTTGACCCTGGATCTCCCCTAGGAACAGTCAGAAGGGAGTTGTTGATTTAGGGCATGGAGTTGGTCTTCATAGACCTGACTTGCTGTGCAAATCCTGTTTCCCTCATACAGTGAACAGCAGAGGAAGACCCACACTTCCTTCCAGGTCAAATAAAAAACAATAGCTGGGTGTTAAAATTCCTCTAGGAATCTCCTTTAGTTCCTCTAAAGAAACTTCTTAATTTTTCTTCACACCTCTTGTGATTCTCCATTAAAAATGGAATGTGGACTCTCAGACTGTCCTCTGAAGGACATATAGAAAGCAAGTTAGAATCCAGAAGAGCAAGATAAAAAGAATTAGTAGGGGTTGGATTATATGTCGGTGGGGCCTGAGTCTCCTTTGGGGCTGAAGCAAGAGCCACTGTCCCTCTGTCTTCACCCTTTCCTAGCCCTAAAATTTGGGATTTGTCCAAGGTCAAGGAGGCATTCGGACCTGTACCTGTTTCCCTAAACTAACACTTTTCCACACAAGATTCTCAATATTGGGGATTATCCCTCAGATAGATAAAAGCTTGGACATAGGGAATCTCTGACCACTTTCTTTCTCTTCTGCAAAAGAGATCTAATCCCAGGATGTTGTTCATATTAAGGCTTCTGTTCTTGGCCCAGGTATTGGGGCTAGGCTATGCTGCAAACAAACATTACTTTCTTTCTGTGAAGGTCGTCGAGTCCTAGGGTTTTCCAGTTCTTTAACAGACATTTCAGGGGAGAATTGGCAGGGATCAATACTTCCTGTCATGGTTTCTATGAGGAGAAAAGAAAGAATAGGATCTCTGCCAGACCAAGCATCCTTTGACCTTTAGACCTAAGTTGATTGGAGACAGCTTCATCAGGCCCTAGCCCAATTTCCCTGTTATTTGAGGCTGGGTGGCTTCGCAAGGCCATACTCATACTTCCCCAAGTGTCCACAGTCCCATTCTGAGAGGCTGTTTCTGATTCTAACTGCTTAGGTCAAGTTAACGAACAAACAAACAAACAAAACCCTGACATGCACATTTTAGTTCAAGGGGTTTATTTGGGCAATGCTTTCAAGGAGAATGGGGGTGGAACACCTGAAGAAAGACAGAGTAGCTAGTTAGGGATCTTCTAGTATCAGACTGATCTCACGGGGGATGTAGAGCATGATTTGCACGTTTGCCCCACACTGAGGTAAAGGTGTGGGCTTTTTGTGCAGTTGTGTGTGTGTCCGTCATTGGCCTTAGGCTGCTCCTTGCAACTGGGGGTGGGGGGACATGGTTTCCTGGATGAGGCAACTTCCATTTGGTCGGGGGAAGATCTTTGGAGAAAGGGGAAGATGTGCTCTGTGGTTGACGTATTCTGGGCAACATAAAGTGGGTGCACTGGCACAGCTATAGGTTCTTGGCAAAGCCTCGATATCATGCATTTAAGATTTCAAATATCAGTCATATTATTGATATGCTGCAGGTTTAATCAGTTAGCTTAGGCAATTTACATTGTGATAACAAACACCATTCATGACCAACTAACTTGAAAAAATGAAATTTCTTCATTTCTTGTATCTCCTTTCAAATTTGAGTGGACCTATGACTCTTCCTCTTCTTTCTACCAGAATCCAGGGTGGTAAAAGCATGTTCAGTCTTGAGTAAACTTAGGCTGAGGGAAGGGAAAAATGGCAGGAAGAAAGACTTTTCCATAAATGTGTCTGTGTGTTATTTTATTATAAATAATTTATTTTATAAATAAAACATTTATTTCATTATGTGTATAAGTACATAACATTTATTTTATATGACATATATTTTATTACAGATAGCATTTACATATGGCATATATACACATATACACATGTAAATATGTACATACATACTATACTATATATACATTTAGTTTCCTATAGTCACCAAGACAGTAATTCTGAAATCCCCTACCCTTGGACAAGGTCTTTTTCTTTCTTTGTCTTCTCATCCTCCTTGTCCTCATCTCCCCCCTCTCCTCATTCTCCTTTCTCCACTCTTCCCTAGATCTATTCTGGATGGAAATCCTACAGTCTAATATTCTGCATGGCCTTTGGCTCTGATGGTCTTATAGGTACTCTTCCTTCCCATTATCTCCAGAGCTACATCTTAAGAATGTTAAGAGGATTTTAGAGAATATTCTTTTCCTGAGCACCAAAAAGATTACTCACTCTGATTCCTGTTTATAAAAGACTGGATCCCCCAAAGTCATTTAGGATTATTTAACTGTCACAGGCTGTTTTAGTCCAGGATGTTGGTTCTCTTGACAGTAAACATTTTTATAAGCATAGTGGCCTTTTAACTTATTTGATTACAGATACCAATAGCCATGCTAATATCTCTTTATGAAACTTCTCTTTTTCTCTGCACTGAAATGCAGTTGTGTTGACCCTGTTCAGCTTCCAAGAGAGATCCCTAGTCATCTTCTAACCCATTTTATTTAACTGGAAGGTCTGAGCAGATGCAAAATTAGTAGATGTTTGTTGTTAAAGTTTTAATAAATATAACATTGATATACTTCTTGTTTGAGGTTCAATTTTAATTCACTTTTGCTGCTCAAGGCCTTCTTAATTTATCTTTTACTAGATAGAGTTGAGAAACAGCTCGTTTTCTAATCCCGCAAGTTCTGACATCCGATGGTTTTCTGTGTTTCTTTTTACTTCTGTTGGCCAAGTGGTCCAATGGTTCCTGAACTCAACGTTTTATAGGAGCACCTGTCAACACCTACAATGGTAAACAAATAATGTTAAAATATGCTGGTTTCTTTTCTTTTCTTATCTTAAATTCACAGGTTAATTAAAGAAGAGCCCTAGCAAACCTAAAGTGCTTTAATTTGTCACAGAGATGGAACTGATCTTCAGGGCTTCAGTTTGTGATGTAGCTGGACTGTTTCCTGGATCACCATTCCCGTGAGGTACAGAATCTCGTCCCAAATGTGGGGAGTTCATAAGTGTCACCATTGATGGACTCCAATAATTGTCCTGAAATTATAAATAAGCAACCCCAGAGGATATCTTCAGTAAATACTAATTCCAATTAAAAAATGTATGAATACATGTATAAATGTATGAACTAACTAATTTAAAGGTTCTTTGCCCCCTAGGTAGAATTTTTGTACTGTTCTCTTCCTTTTTTATATTTTCTATTAAAAGCTTTCATTTTGGTAAAGAGACATTTTTATTTCTCACTTCGGCAGCACATATACTAAGAGACATTTCTATTGTATTGAAGTGTCAGTTCTCTATGCTCATGTGGGTTTTTTCCATCATATTTTGCCTTTTTTCATTTTTCTCCTTTGCTATTTTCATGATAATTTTAAAAGCAGCTGCTTATTTTTATTTATTTTCTTTCATTGCTTCAAATCTTAACAGAAAGGCATACATTTTAAAATTATTCCTTTTGTTTATTTGCTTTCAGTAGTTCATAAATGTTCAAATTAGCATTTTCTTCTCTTTTGCATATCATTTTTTGTCATTTTTATTCTTTTAAATTGAAATGCGTTTGATATTATTAGTGAGAATTTTTATTAATAATGTCTACTTTCTTGTTGCAGTAGAAAATTTCATCTGGTATGCTTCTCTTATACAAAATCTTCAGACACTGAATATATGTGAATGTAAGATAACTTTATTTTCTACTTTAGATTTTTTTGTTTGGCCAAATGAAACAACTTTATAAAGTTTTACTATAATGTACAACTTCATGATACTGACATATTAGAGTTGGGTTTTCAACTTCATAAATCCAAATAAAAATGAATGAATCAAAAATGATATGTATAACTACACTCTCCATATGATTAACCGATGATATTTTGAAATATGTTGTAAACAGGGTGGCACCTGTGGCTCAAGGGGTAGGGCGCTGGCCCCATATACCAGAGGTGGTGGGTTCAAACCCAGCCCCAGACAAAAACTCCAAAAAAAAAAAAATATTGTAAACAAAAGAATTTTCCCGCCTTTCTTACATTTCATCTCATCTTGATTAAAAGTCTAAGATGAGGAATTGTCGGTATGGCTTATTGATTTGTACATTTTATTACTTTAGTAACTAGGAACTGAAATCTAAAGACAGCAGATATCATAACTACAAAAGTCAAAGAGGCAAAGTCATTGTATTGAAATATAAGATTTAAGAATAAAAATTCTAAATAAATTTGACATACATCAACTAATTTATAGCTCTCCCACAAAGGCAATCATCTGTGAAAATTATATACACAAATTTAGAAATACTGAAACACAATATGCAAAAATAAGAATACTATTTTAATTTATAAAATTGACTACTACATTTTATTTTATTTTATTTATTTATTTATTTTTGAGACAGAGCCTTAAGCTGTCACCCTGGGTAGAGTGCCGTGGCATCACAGCTCACAGCAACCTCCAATTACTGGGCTCAAGCGAGTCTCCTGCCTCCGCCTCCCAAGTAGCTGGGACCACAGGCGCCTGCCACAACGCCTGGCCATTTTTTGGTTGCAGCTGTCATTGTTGTTTGGTGGGCCCGGGCTGGATTCGAACCCGCCAGCTCAGGTATATGTGGCTAGCGCCTTAGCCACTTGAGTCACAGGCGCCGAGCCGACTACTACATTTTAAAGCCTCTGTATCTCTATAAAGGATATTGGTTTAAAAATCAAGCATATATGGTATTAATAATTGCTGACATTTAAACAGTTTTTATTAAATAGATGAATATTTACTTAAACAAATATTTTATTGACACTATTTGATTTATTATCATCATCAGTGTATTTCAAGGACAAGTCTAAGCATGATCATGCATGGAAACGTGGGGTTTGACAACAAAATGCAACAAAAACCATGATGAAGCTGTATTTTAAAATTCTTTTTTAAAATTTCTTTATTATTTTGGACAATAACGTCATTGCACATTGCCAGAGACAAGAAGCTGACTGCAGGGTCCATTAGCCCATGTAGCCTGTGATATGTCACACTAATATCTAAAGTTTTACGTGTTTTTTATCTTACAGCTTTCTGGGCTCATAAAATTCAAACGTTTTTTAAATTAGCGATGTTATTTCCAAATATTGGGGTATCTCTTTCCTGGGGTTAATTCTGAATCTCATAATTAACTTATGGCCACTGCTATAATAATTGATAACTCTCACAATATCCCTGAAATACCCCATTAGTACTTTGGCAAGGAAAAGGAAAACCAAACACATCAACACAGCTATTTTTTAAATAAATGTTTGTAAGAATTCTGATAAGAAATCTAATTTTTTTCCTATTTATTTATGTTTTAGGAAGCAGGCCGGAAAATAGAATGATGATATCAAGGTCATCGAGAAATTTTTTTAAAAATTTAGATTATGTAAGAGTATGTAGAGTTGGGTTGCTTTGTGTTTGTTAGATACCTTCCAAGTTGTAGCTGAGTCCTTCACTGGAGAGGCATGCCTATACCCCTCCATTGTGCCCATGACGTGGACGCTTACCAGGCCCCCTCCCTCTGACTTGAACTTGATTGTGTTTTTCTACCATATGGGCCTATAGTTGTTCATCTACTAGCTTCAAAGGAGTATTGAGAACATATGGTGCTTGATTTTCCATTCTTGAGATACTTTACTAAGGAGAACGTTCTTTTACTCCATCCTGGTAAATACAAAGACTGAAGTCTCCATCATAAAGTCCCAAGCTGAGATGCCATGAGGGTGCAGAGAGAAGGCAACACTTAAACACTGTTGGTGCAAACTAAGTACAGCTTTTTGGGGAGAAGAGCACAGAATCTTAAAAAAGCTAAAGTAGACGTTCCATTTGATTCTACAATTCCATTACTAGGTAGCTACCCAGTAGAAAACAAACAATTTTGTTATGTGGACATTTCACTCGAATGTTTATAGCAGCTCAATTCACAGTTGCAAAGATGTGAAAGTGACCAAAAAGCCCATCAACCCCTGGAAGGATTAATAAACTGTATTTTATGTATATATACACACACATATATATATCTTATTATATATGCACACATATAAATGTACATATACATATATACACACAGCATGGAATACGGTTTAGCCATAAAATAGAGGAAGCTTTTTTCTTAAGTTTGAACTATTTTTCTAGAGGTTACTTATTTTTTATATGTAGGGATTTCAAAGAGCGTACAAATTCATTTTGGCTATGTATTATTACATAAACAGAAAAGAAGATTCTGAAAGTTACACATCCTGCAACTGACTTATGATTTATCTCCTAATTATCATACCATGTTTTCTCTGGAACAGTGAACACATGTTTTGTGCATCTTTTAATTGTTGCATTAGAAACTAATGGAATTTTTTTTATGATCAAAATTATATGGAAATAATAAATTATAGATTTTTCAAAGAAGAGAACATCTGTAAGAAAATGACCCAGGTACTTCCTAATTGATTCCTAGACTTCACTACTGAATTATTGAATCCAAACTGTGGGAGTGAGCCTGAGATGTTGTTTACAAAGCTGCACTAGTGATGTTTCTGGGATTATTGTGTTTGTCTGTCTTACATCATATATGGAAAAACATGCGATGAACAAGTAAATGTCTATAATAATAATTTACGTATTTCAAAATGATATATACATCTCAAAGGAATTCACATGATTAAAAGAAATTAACTCCTACACATCTGTAAGTCAAACTTTTCCTATACTCAACTATGTGCAATATCAAAAATAAAATAAGTAAGATGTGAGGAGGCTTGAACATTACCATCTGGAATACCAAGTTCCCATCAGAATTCATATAAGAAATGAGGAATAAAGGAGATATTGCATAACTTAAACCTTTTCCAAGAAAAATATACAATAAACAAAACAAAAAGTTGATATTCAAAACATATGTTCATAATAGACAAAGTTTTAACGTTTATCGTATGTATAAATAATGATTTAAAAGACAAAACAATCAAACTTAGGGTATCAATAGTCTATTCAGAGAAGACATTAAAGATAGAAATAAACATAAGAAAAGATGATTTATATCCTTAGCAATCAGGGAAATCAAAATTTATTTGGGAAATTTAAAGTACAATTTAAATTTATTTCTCAGTTAATCAGATAAAAGGATAAATCCTGAGTTGTCAAAAAAGGGGTTCTCTCATACACTGACAGTGGGATTATAAATTTAAATGACTTTTTGAAGAAGTTGAAAGTTTATTTAAAAAGTGGAAATCCTTTGCTTTAGCAAATCCACTTCTAGGAAAGTAAGCTGAAGAAGTCTACAAACCCCAAGACAAGGTATGTTGAAAAGTATTTGTGATATTCTTTTAATTATTTAAATATGAAAGAAATATTTTTCTAAGGGAATGATTACATACATATTGTTTATTTGTTATATGGGATTCAATAAAATTGTTTAATAATAAAAGTCATATTGTTTATTTGTTATATGGGATTCAATACAATTGTTTAGTAATAAAATTGTTTTAAAGGTTCTATCATGCAAAGATTCCTCGACTACGTGGGTAAGGGTGAACATAAATAATTGAAAACAAATAGTTTGATTCTATAAAAAAGAAAAAAAATTTTCAGAATATTAAGAAAATGTTGTGGCAGCCTATGAACCTAGTAACATTACTTGCTACCAAAGAGCAGAATGATGATCCAAAAATGTAGCAGTAAAGAAAACAGCAAGAAGCTGCTGCTTTCATCACGGATTGAGAGGCTCAACCAACAAATAAGCATGCAAAATCTAAACCGTGTCAAAAATTGATATGTGTTATAAGGGAAACAAGCAGGGGAGAAACAGCAGTGTCAAACTAAAGCAATGAGAATGCTTCTTAACTAGGAGGATCAGAGCAAGCCCCATCAGGGAGGTGACAAGAGTTCCATAAGAATGGAAAGACTAAAATCTTACTGGTATTCCAGAAAAAGCAGCAGAGAAAACAGCAGCAAAGGTGCTGAGTCAGTGTGTTTGGCAAATTTTAGAATCAACAGGGAAACAGAGTGGAATTAGCAAGGTGAGGGAGAATAGAAAAAAAAAAATCAGGGGTGTGTGTGAGTGTTTGCATGTATGTGTGAGTGTGTGTGAGTGTATACATGTATGTGTGAGTATATGTGTATGTGAGTGTGTGCATGTGTATATGAGTGTGTACACATATGTGTGTATGAGTGTGTACATGTATGTGTGAGTGTATGTGTGAGTGTGTACATGTATGTGTGAGTGTATACATGTATGTGAGTGTGTGCATGTGTATATGAGTGTGTACACATATGTGTGTATGAGTGTGTACATGTATGTGTGAGTGTATGTGTATGTGAGTGTGTGCATGTGTGTATGAGTGTGTACACATATGTTTGTATGAGGGTGTACATGTATGTGTGAGTGTATGTGTATGTGAGTGTCTGCATGTGTGTATGAGTGTGTACATGTATATGTGAGTGTATACATGTATGTGTGAGTGTGTGCATGTGTATATGAGTGTGTACATGTATGTGTGAGTGTGTACATGTATGTGTGTGAGTGTATGTGTATGTGAGTGCATGCATGTGTGTATGTACATGTATGTGTGAGTGCATGTGTATGTGTGTGTGAGTGCGTGTGAATGTGTGTATGTGTGTACATGTATGTAAGTGTGTGCATGTGTGTATGAGAGTGTACAAGTATGTGTGTGAGTGTATACATGTATGTGTGAGTGTATATGTATGTGAGTGCATGCATGTGTGCATGAGTGTGTGAGTGTGTACATGTATCTGTGAGTGTATGTGTGTGTTACCATGTGCACGTATGTCTGAGTGTGTGTACATGTATGTGTGTATGTGTATGTGAGTGTGTGCATGTGTGTACATATATGTGTGAATGTATGCGTTTGTGTGTGCATATATGTGTGAGTGACTGTGTACATGTATGTGTATGTGAGTGTGTGCATGTGTGTGAGTGTGTACAAGTATGTGTGTGAGTGTATACATGTATGTGTGAGTGTATATGTATGTGAGTGCTTGCATGTGTGTATGAGTGTGTGAGTGTGTACATGTATTTGTGACCATGTGCACGTATGTCTGAGTGTGTGTGTACATGTATGTGTGTATGTGTATGTGAGAGTGTGCATGTGTGTACATATATGTGTGAGTGTATGTGTATGTGTGTGCATATATGTGTGTGTGACTCTGTACATGTATGTATGAATGTATGTGAGTGTGCGTGAATGTGTGTATGTGTGTGTACATGTATGTGTGAGTGTATGTGTATGTGAGTGTGTATATGTATGTGTGTGTGAATGTGCGTGAATGTGCGTGAATGTGTATGTGCGTGTGTACATGTATGTGAGTCTGTGTGTATACGTATGTGTGTGTGACCATGTGCATGTATGTATCAATGTGTATGTGAGTGTGTGCATGTGTGTGGAGTGTGTGTACATGTATGTGTGAGTCTATGTGTATGTGTGTGTGAGTGTGTACATGTATGTGTGAATGTATGTATGTGTGAGTGTGTGCATGTATGTGTATGTGTGTCGGAGAGGGCACAATATATATAGTCCTTTAGTTCCAGAATGGCAAACTAGACCTGGGTGCTTGCCCCTGGTTCTGTATATAAGATTGCATTAGAAGACAGTCATGCCTGCCCATTACGTGTTATCTATGCCTGATTTCACGCTGCACATGGAGTAGCAGTGACAGAGACCACATAGCCATTAAGCTTAAATATTACTGTCTAACCACTCTCTGCTTTTCTGGCACCTACTTGTAGTCATTATAAGGACTTTGGTTTTTATTACAGTCATAAATCAGATGAGAGGCCAGTTGCTTAATTCTTACACTTTTCATATCTTTGGGGTCATGATAAGGGTTTTTTTGTTTATTACATGTTTTATAACAATTCCTTGAAGATTTTTAATTAGGGAAGTGATCAGAAGGATTACTATAGCTTTTCTGTGGAGAGCGTATTATGAGAAAGCCAGCATGAGGGTGCTGCGCGTGACAGGTGGTTTAAGAGTAGATGAAGTAGAGCATATAGAGGCGTCACCAAAAAAGACGACATTGGGGACAAGGATCATGCAATCAATGGAAATCAGTAATAAATTGAATAGCATGATGAGAGAAAGTTAAAAATGAAGAATGTCTCTTAGGTCTATGACTTGAGCAGTCAGTGATATACAATGGCTTCAAGAATTCAAGGAGGCAGAAATTGATGAAAACATCTCAGAGTTACTGACCTATACAAAAGAAAAAGTGTGAAAAGACTGGGGAGGAAATGTTGATTAAAAAAAAAGAGAGAGATTTTAGATGTGTAAGAGGAGGGAAGAATCAGAAAAAGAGGCCAATGGCCACACAATGGTTAGGGACTCTACAGAAAAAGATGGCAGCATCGAGCTCCATATGATAGCCCTGGTGTTTGTTTGAAGAGATTTTGGAATGGGGAGAAGGAGAACTGGTACAACAAACACAAAAGGGGTAGAGAGTTAAGGATTTGCAGATAATTGATTTGAATAATGTATTATATAGTTAAAACTGTTTAGGAAGGGAAGAGAAGACACAGGATATGACAGGTATTGAAAAAGTGGGAGGATAAATGAACTCTATACACACAAAAACAATCTTCTCAAAGTGGGATTTTCATTTCCCAGATTACCCATGAGCCCAAAGGAATGTTTATCACTCAAAGTTGAGGTTTAACTTTATTTAGCATGAGAAGAAATCTAACATAAAAATCTTAAAACTCCTTGTAGTGGTGCATCATTTTTTAGTTTATAAGATACATATATCTCAGAATGTCTGAAAGTTGATAAAGTAGCAACTGAAGCTTTGAATATTGTCTTGGAGGCTTAATAAATGAGGGCTAATCTTCTAGGAATGAAAATAACAGAAGAATATATATCAGGTAAATCTTCAGCTACAAAATAGAAAATTTTCTAAATAAAATTCTCTAAGACATGCTAAAGTTGGAATACCTTTTTGTAAGAATCCTACCTATTTTAACTACACTTTAATCTTGTGAGGAGTTATTATAAGTATTGGGTAATTATTAAAACCAAACTACTCTTTTCTGTCCATATAATTATTTTAAAATGATTATTTTATGAATTATAAGAATCTAGTAAGATTCGAACCTTTTGCTTGCTGAAGTATATCCTAAGACATACACTCTTTTATATCCTACAAATGCCTTGGGTTTTGAGGACAACACTAACACTAACCTTCAAATAGTAGGTGACAATGAACAAATCCCACTTAAAAGATTTTGTTTAAATAGATGAGCTCCGTACTTTGGTAGCTATGATTCATCCATTTTTTAAGGGAGGAAATACATTACATGCCTGTTACCTTAGTTACAATATGCTCTCACTCTTTTAGAGTAGGAAAGTAAATTAAACATTAACTATATTTTAAAACTTACCTTAAATGTAAGCACAAAATCAAATTAATCTCCTATTTAAATATGTATAGCCCTTCATAAATGCCACGCTTGCACAAGCATTTCTGACCAGCACACCTTTGACAATTCACTGATCTGTTTTGTGCGATCACACACCTAGCTAACACAGCCATTTTCGATTTAACTGAGTGGCTTCAGCGGCAGAGCAGAGACGCTATTTATTTTAGTGTCACTTGTAGTTAAGGTTATGTCAGAATTGCCATTATGAACCTGTTTTCAAAGCTTCATAATGTTATAATAGTGTTTCTAATCACAAAGGGAATCCAAATCTCTCTCTAAAGGATTATCCAGCAACAAGGTGTTAGAAAAAGTAGACCCTATATTCGGGGAAAAGGAAGTATTCCAGTATTAAAACGAATGCCATTTTAACGAATGGCATTCCTATGACAAATGGCAAGCCTATAACAAATTTTTGAAAAAACAATGACCTGTACTTCTGTGGAAATAGGCTGGGGAGAGAAATGTCCACAGTAACTCAGACTGGACGAGAGTCTTTGGAAATGGTGTTTTCAGTCCTACTCAAGGTTATCCAGGTTCTAGTTCTCTCTGCAATCCTCTGTGCAATATTTTTAGACCAATTTATCTGCAGGAAATTTTTGTTGTGTGCACATTAATACCTAGGCTGTATATAATGGTCAACTCTTGATTTTTCCTGTTTACTCTGTCATCAATTCTACACTTAAATTTTTTATTTTTAAATAAAGGAGAAATGTTTTTACCAACCATGGCAAATAAGCAAACACTGAATTCCTCTCACCCTTAGTACTGTGCTCCAAAACAAACAAACAAAAAAAGCCAGAAACGTTTCTATGGAACACGTTATTTTTTTATGAGAAATATCAAACCCTCAAGTGGACATTAGCATTTATAAGAATTCCTATGAACCCCCTTTTATCATTCATTCAGCTTTCTCACCTCCACTTAGCATTTCCTGAGGGGCTTTGTTGGATGTGAAAATGACTGTGCACTTCATTGAATCTTGTCCCTATGACAGATCATTGCTTGGTATTGGTATTCTTGTGATCACTTGGAGAACACCTTTCTTTTATCTTTGATTTTACTCTTATGTCATTTTCTACTATCTATGACACAAAGACTAGGTGTGATCAAACCCCAAAATGTCAAGAAGAATAAGAACAGAAAATGAGAAAAATGGCTTATAGAATTTGACATCAAGAATATGCTTGATAATTTTCAGGAAGCTTTTTCAGAGAATAACAAGAAAAAGAATGAGATTCTAAATGAATAAAGAAGGGACAGCCTGTACGAATTAACAAATAGTAACATACAACTATTTCTTCTGTATACCTGAACAAGAAGTGACATTTGAATGTATTCAGGATAAAAATAGGCAAAATTGGGAGGGAATAATTAAGGGACTTTATCCTGTTAGTAGGTTGTAGGAAAGAAAACAGTAGAGAGAAAAGAGAGATAGATATTGGTTGTACTCTCATATCCTTGGGGATACCTGTGTGTGTGGGTGGAGGCTGTGTGCGTGTGTGTGTGTGTGTGTATGTGTGCATGTGTGTGCACACGTGTGTGTGTGTGTGTGTGTATGTCTTCTAATTTGCATTCTCCCTGCAGGACAGCCTATGTTAACAACATACATACAAGCAATCTAACTGAGATACCATTTTAAGAAGGTGAGAGAGGAAACAAGAAAAGTGAGACCAGGGAAAAAGGAAGATTTCGATGTAAGAGTCTTTTTCAGGTCATTTGTATGAGCCCTGGAGGATTAATACAGGAAGCTTTGAGAAATTCTGAGGATGATTTCCAAAAGTAAGCATTTGGGATGTGGGAGATTGGAAGGTTTATTAGCTCAAATTCTTTAGGATTTGTAGGGGTTCCTGGGGAATTAACTCTTGCACATGGCCTGGCTGTGGTTGCACTGGGCCCAGTGTACTCTTGTATATAGAATAGACTGCCCGGGAGTGAGAGGGCGGTGCCTGGAAGCACGGGGTAGTCTGAGTTCACACAGCCGCAGCTGTGGCCGGCATCAGAGAGCACAGGACCAGATGTGTCAGTTAAGGTGAGTATGGCTGAGGCAGGTACAACTGAGGGAGAAGATCAAGGAGAGGACAAAATATAATGGAATAGTCTTGGAAATATGAGAGATTATTTAGAAGAATAGAAAATGGGGATAAGGAAATTACCTAGTTCTTCTCCATGGCCTATGAATTTGGGTCACTGGGAAAAGACCCATTCTACTATAGAGGACTTCATTACAAGTGGTGCTGGGAAGACACAAAACAATTTCTAGATAAGCCTTAGACAAATATGTAAGAATTTAAGGAAGAAGATTTAGTTAAGGAAAACATTTAGTGAGGGTCACATGTCACTTGGGAAAGTGCTAATAGTTACAATGGCACTAATGAGAGAAATACATTCCATTCAAAGGAAAAATTTAAACAAGATTGAATATGGAGAAAAAAGAGAGAATTTGTTAGAAAAAGATTTAAATTTTCAATGTTGAAGATAAACAATACAGAATAGACGAACCTGCTCCGTGTCCGGTGCTGATATAGTCTGTCCTTACCCACCCAGTGTGTCAGGTGTAATTATTCCTATTTTATTTGGAGGCGCTTCGGCTAGAGGCACATGCAGAATGTGAAGGCAGACCTGCCTGTCCATAAAGCCTTTACTCATTCACCTTACCACATTAATTCCTCTGCAGCTGGCAGCAAGTTGATAATTAGGCTGCAATTGTACTGGGCAGAGAGCATTGGCAACAGGAAAACAACGATTGACTTGTTACTGTTTTCCTGCAGGTTCATCGGGCATATTCAAAGAAGCATCCAGAATAAAGGAGCTGCTCTGGACTGCTCATGTTGGGAGTTGACAGGTAACTGGTGGAGGTAGAGTCAGAGAGAGGATTCAGACTAGGGAAAGCGGGCCCTGCATCAAAAACAAGCGGCACAGACCCAGACAGGCTACAGCCAGATTGCTGGATGTGCTATTTGGAGAAGCAAGGCAGAAAGAAGTTCTTAAACACTGATATCAGGAAAAATGTTTGGGCTACTTTCTTCCCACTACCATGTATGAGTCAGAAAATATCACTGAGTGCTAATGGATAGTTGTTATCTAGGTACCAACAGATACCAGTGATACCAGGTACCAGTTATCTAGGTACCAACAGATACCAGTGATAACAGGTATCAGTGTTAGAACAGAAACACTCTTTCCTAAACTACTTTCTAGTAAGGAGGGAAAATATAAACAAATACTAAAGAAAGCTGTGATAAATGGCATGATAGAAATGTACAATATATCACGGCATATAATTTAGGGTTCTTTTCTAGTGTGAGGAAATAGAGAAGTAACTCCTGGTGAATGAGTGGAATGAGCTACTCGTGTGAAAACTAGGAAACTGGAGGTTTGGCATTTGTTAGTTTCATGACAGTGATAATTAATTTAAAAATCACTTTCTTTATTTACATGAAAGATAAGGCTATTAGTGTCAAATCACTCTACAAACAGTTCCGGATTAAAATTTTATGATTATTCTGTAAGAAAAAAAAAAATTTTAAACACAGGCATAAGAAAATGATTTATATTAAGGAAGAAAAATTCATTGTTCCTAGCACAGTGGTAGAAATTCACTCAAATCAGCAAACTGAAGCTGAATTTATTGAAAACAATGCTTCTGCCAAAGTCTGACAGATGCATCACGGACACCTCCTAAGTTGTCACTGGTTTACCAGTCACCCCAAACAATCATTTCTGATAGGTCTTCTTCAACACCAAGATGTTGTCTGGGATCCTGACCTTGTTAGGGATAACAGAAAACGCAAGACAAGAGCATAAAAGCATGGAAGCAATGTTAGTTGTCAGCAGCCTTGTCAGAACTGCTAAGCATAGAACACTTTGAGGTATGTGCCCCCAAACTGGGGACTTTGCATTTATTGATTTTAAGAGCATGAAATGCTGTGTTCTCAATCAAAAGCAATGTTCAATAATAATGCTAAATTTCTAAAAAGAAATTTCTAAAAAGAATATGAAACCCTGTACATTGTGAAAGTCTTGCCTATGAAAAAGCTCCTGGAGCATCATACAAGTAAAATCCTGCCACATTCTATTTCTGAACCAAATTTTTCTTGTCTTGAGGGAACAGATGTCAAATGGTTCCTTTACTAACGTTGAGACAAAGTCATAGAGTCTAGTGATAACTTTTAATTAGTAAAGTCAGCTGAGTAAATGCTAATTGACTTTGAATAAAAACCAAAAACAAACAGCGCTCCTATGACACTGCATTCTAGATGCATACTGTGAAAGAAAACTAGAAAAATAAAGTTTATAGAAACTAACAAGAACCTGTAATTTTATGGCACCCTATAGGTAATGTTTTAGAGACAGAAATTAAACAGAATTAAACAGATTGAATAGAGATTCTATTGATAGTCATTCATATAGTAAGATAAAGGGGGGAAGGTGGGCAGCTAGGTAGCACACCAACTGCCTTATAATTTTCAATGAAGTACAGTAATGAATTCCTTAATGGCAACGTAATTTCAATTCAATGTTTTATGAAAAAGGAGGCACTTTTTGTCTTTAAGTCCCCTTAACTGAATTCTGTCAAAAGTTTCTATGTATCTAATAACAAACACTAGAATCATTGTTTTTAAAATATACCAAAAATTGTTTAGAAATTCAGATATAAGAACTCACACTCCTACATTTAAGTTACTACTTTTATCTCACTATTCAAAATGCATATTATTGTTCAAATTTACTTTTGTATGAATGAACATGAGGCACATATTAGTTATGTTGCATTCTTAATTTTAGAACTTTTAACATTTATTAACATGATATTTAATTTCCTCATCAAAAAATTTGAAAATGTCTATTTTAGAGCATTTCATGCAGTTTCCCTATTTTATTTAGAAATGAAACATACTGTAAAATATTCATTAATTCATCCATGTAATAAATTGTACCTTAGGTACCTGAAATTACACTGACTATGGAGTAAAAGATGAAAAGGGATGTCCCGTCTGGTAAGGAGTCTGCAGGCAATTACAATACGTTGTGATGAGTGTGATAATCTATGTGTGTCTAGCAAAATTCTACCTTGGTTCAAGTTCCAGGACACCTTTTAAGAACTTAGGATGTGAATCACAGGGAACGGAATATAGAAAAGTAAAGAGACTTGGAATAATGTTATATTTGAGGCCTACAGACCAGTTCAGTGTAGCTGTAATGTTCAGCTCACTGGGACACTGCGGAAGATAAGATTGAAAGCAGTGAGAGAGGCAGAAAATTTTAATTGCACGTCACTAGAGTTGAATTAATAAAACTGTTAGAAGATTAAGATTTGAGGAGTTTCTAAGCATAACAAAAAAGCACCCCATTTCTTAGGTATTTAATTGGTATAGGAAATAAAGAAATGCAATATGGTCAAACAAAGGTGTCTTCCATTCTTGGATGGATCCTAAACAGAGAAAAGCTCCTTAAAAGGGGAACAAAAAGATATAACTGAACAATTATGGGTATAGAATAAAATTTCATAGAAAATTCATCAACGTAACATTTATGTGTGAAACATCCAAGCACCAAGGGCAATGGCAATCACAGTAGTGGTGAGTGGATGCCCTGCACCAGCACCAGCACATCCGCAGTGACCTGCTTGGTCCATCACGAGGAAGAAGTCTCTATCCTTTGAAATGTGTCAGCCATAATTTCCAAACATTTACCCATGTCACTTAAAAGGGACACTTAAAAAAAAAACAGACTTCTAAGGTTTACTTCAAAACATATGGACCTGTGATTAGTAAATGTGAACATTAATTAGATATTTATAAAATCGAATATTCTGGATGGTACCTGTGGCTCAAAGGAGTGGGGCACTGGCCCCATATGCTGCAGGTGGTGGGTTCAAACCAAGCCCCGGCAAACTACTGCAAAAAAAAAAAAATCAAATATTCTTAGATTATTCTAATAAAATGCCACATTTGCCATATTCCATCCTATAACTGTACATGTCATTTATATGATACATTACATCATTCAAGTGTATTAATAATATGCATATGAATCGTTTCTATTGGATCTGTTTAATTTCTATATATAATACATTACCTAATTTTATGCTGATACCTATGAATATTTGTTTAATAAATTTATTTAGTCAATCAATATTAAAGAATCCAGTTACATATGTGTTGAAAGTATGTATGAGGAATAGACATTATTTTCCTTAGCTTTTATTGTACTTCTCTCAACTATATAAATAATGGCAATATTTTATTGACTGTCTCTGTTACACATGTTTCTTGTGATTATTCAGTGAACAGATTTTCATACTTCAAGCTGAAGAATGTCCATTACTTTTTATTGAAATATCACAGATCTTCCTCCTAGGAACTATTTAGTGCCTGCTAAGATATATTCTGTATAGCACAGTTCAAAAAATGGGTTAATTCCATATGCTTGTTTATATCTGGACCTACCTGAGGCAAACGTAACCACACTGCACCAAAATGTCAGGGCAAAATCTTCTTCAAATTTTAATAATACTTCCTCTTTGTGAGATAAAGATGATAAAGATTTACTGGGCCTTTGGACAACAGAAGGAAAACATTTTTCTCTCCAATGCTAATTAGAAGTAATTTATCAGGAAACAATGTAGCAGCATAAGTCTCTTAATTGAATGAAGTGTGCTCCAAATCCAGTAAATTTTAATGAATTCAATTTAGATCCTCCAAATACAATATATTTTCTTGGTCACATTTAGATTTATTCCCTCACTTAATTCAGTGCAGCAAACATATGAGGTAGGTTTTTGATTTTCATTTTCTAAGTATTTAATAAAATGAATGCTCTAAGAATTTAAGTTGTTAGCCTATGGTGACACAATTAGAACGCAGCTAAAATTTGGACTTACACCCGTCTTTTCTACTATATCTAACCTCAATCTATTAGTAATAAGTAAACGTGGAAATATTTTTTAGGGAAAGCCTGTGAAAACCTACAATTGCATCTGATTACATACAACTTATTTGTAAATGTGAAACATCCACAACTTAATAGAATCCAACCCCAGATTCCTGAATCACTCAGAGTCCAGAGGGTTGATCTTATAAAGTTTTCCGCAGATTACTTCAGCTTATACAGATTAGAGAATGATAGACTGTGGAAAATACTGTTGTCTCAAATGCTATACTTGATTACAAATAGGGTTATAAGTTAAGTATTCATCCAGAAACATAAATAATTATAATAATTTTCTATCATTAAAGTGTGAAAAGTTTTGATTAATTGACATAGATGTGATTTTTTAAGTTTTTTTATAATTCAGCACAGATAAAATACTTATTTCATAATTAAATCCCATATACAAACATATATATGCATTATGGAGGTATAATTTGACATTACATTATAAAGCTGATGCCAAATAGATGTTGACACTTTTGTTTGTCAAGAGACACTTTGCTTTGTTGTCCTCAATACAATTATGGATTTAATGAGATTATTTTTTGTGTTCTATCAATACTTTATATGCATGCCATGAAAAGAACTCTGTATTTTAAAAGTGAAGATTTAATATTATAATTGAAATTTTAACATAATTAATGTTCATACAGTGCTTTTACTGACTAATTTAAAAATAATTTCATAGAGTATCTTTTGGAAATATTTGCATTTTATTTTAGTTAAAATGTTGACCACTGTTCATGTAGTCATAGTATTCTTTGAGATTTGAGTAAAACACAGTGATTATGTATCATTATTATTAAGCAAGTTCTTATGGATTAGTATTTTTATATGTACGAAATGTTTCAGTATCTCTTGTAAATGATTACATGTAGGTCAAAGTATTAAAAGTAAAGCTAATAGAATTCAGTTTTCCCAGTTGTTTATATTTTCAATATTTTCTTTTCATCAATATTAAGTTAATAAAAACAGTGAAATCAACCTGAGCCAAATGAACTATATACATGAATAGAAGACCAACAATTTCTCTATATGAATTTTTAGTCATTAAAATAGCTATCAATATTGTTATGTTCTCTTTATGCAGTGATTTTCTTTTCATACAGTTTGATATGCCCTTCACAAAAGTATAAAATCAAGGTTCATCACAGTATCACACTTTAGCAGCAAAGAATCTCTACTGAAGAAAATAAAAAATACTTTAGAAGATTTATGTCAATATTTGAAGCCACAAAGAATATTTGTCCCCATAGGCTGCAGAAATGATTTTGAATGGACCTGCATTGCCACACTTCACCCTGTTAATGAGGATCACATGGGTGACACCAAAGCAAAGTGTCTCTTGACAAACACAAGTGTCAACATCTATTTGGCATCAGCTTTATAATGAAGTGTCAAATTATACCTCCATAATGCATACATATGTTTGTACAAGGGATTTAATTATGAAATAAGTATTTTGTCTTTGCTGAATTATAAAAAAACTTTAAAAATCACATCTATGTCAAGGAATCAAAACTTTTCACACTTTAACGATAGAAAATTATTATCAGTTATTTCTTATCATATTAATTCAGAATTCAAAACTAGAAACATTTACAGTTTGCCTATTAAAGTGACTCTAGGTTTGCTGTACAACTAGATCAATGGATCAACTTTCAAGAAACTTGTTTCAGTTGAAAAATTTGACATTGACATAATTTTTGAAACTGAATTTCCATAGTAAGAAATGATAAGGATTATTAAACAAGATTCTGAATTTTTACATCAAAATCATTTGTGACTATGGATTAGCTTTCAAAATTTTAACTACATTAACAAGCTCATGTTGTTGAATGCCTAATTAGTACATGATCAGATAACCCCAGAATGTCCATTTTTCTCCCGATTATACAAGTTTAATCAACCCTCTATGATTAATTTAAAATTCAACCTCTTTCTGAGTTTATACACACCATTCCAGCCTGGACAAATTTCTCCCTGTCCTCAATTCTTCATCACTATGATCTTGTCTAGGATTCTTTTCACTCTTTTTATTTTTTTTGAGACTGAGTGTCACTCTGTTGCCCTGGGTAGAATGTCATGGCATCATAGCTCACAGCAACCTCAAACTCCCGGGCTTAAGTGATCCTTTCACCTCAGCCTCCTTAGTAGCTGGGAATACAGGCCCTGCTGCAATGCTTAGCTAGATTTTCTATTTTTAGTAGAATTGGAGTCTTGCCCTTGCTCAGGCTGGTCTCAAACTCCTGGCCTCAAGCCATCCATTCACCTCTGCCTCTTAGGACTACAGACAGGAGCCACCATTCCCAGGATTGTCTAGGATTTTTTTTTTTTTTTTTGAGACAGAGTCTTACTATGCTGCCCTGGTAGTCACAATTCACAGCAACCTCAAACTCTTGGGCCTAAACGATTCTCTTGCCTCAGCCTTCCAAGTAGCTGGAACTACAGGAGCCCACCACAACAGCCGTCTATTTTGTTGTTGTTGTAGCTGCCAATGTTGTTTGGCAGGCCCGGGCTGGGTTCAAACCCACCAGCCCCTGTGTATGTGGCTGACACTCTAGATGCTGAACCATAGGTGCATAGCCATTGTCTAGGATTCCTAATCAAAAATCCACAATATGTGATGGGTAATTATGACTTTGAAGTGTGTCACATGTAGTTTATTACTAGTTCTGTGTCTAAGCAATGCTTCACAAGATAGATATGTGTTTAAATTCATGAGCTTATGAATAAATTAAATTTATGAGTGAATAAATTAATGAGTGCATGAGTGAATAACTATATGATAGAATGGAAACCTCAGCTTTGATAAATTAATTTTCTTTTTTTTAAAAAGGTAGAACCAAGTTTATAACTCTAATGAAGATATTTTCATCACTTTGTCCATGAATATAGACTTAGGAGTCAGAAAATAAGGTTAGATTCAAAGCAAATAGCTCTCAGAATATTATACATATGAATGTGCCCATTGAAGGAGGTCCTATATGTCATGCTGTCATGGAGGGAAAAAAGAGGTCAATGGGCATTCAACTATAGTGAAAACTAGTACTTAAATAGCACAATATAAATGAGGTATGAAGGTTTATATTCTAGTACTGAATTTTCTATCAGTTAATAAGTATACAACTAATAATGTAAAAGAAATAGTAAAGTATATAAAGATAAGTATTTACTGCAGCTTTAGCATCAGAGATGATAGTGGAAGGGTAAATCTTAAATCCAACTGGAGTGAACTGTGAATGAGAGGGGCTGAATGAAAAGTGGTGACTTAAGTTTTACCCACATGTTTCCGCAACCAATCCAATGATGCTACTCCTTCTGTGTTCCTGAAACCATGGCAGGGAGAGTTAATATGAATAGAAATAGTGTGCATAGACTTCATAGAAGAGGAAGAATATGAAACTAATAGCACATAATAGATTATACTTGTAAAATTGAAAAGAGGGCAGTCCAAATCCATGTCAAATAGATACTCCCATCTCCTATTATTCTAGGTTGTACCTCTCCCAAAGGCAATTTGTCTTCCAGACAAAGAGGAATTTGAGCTGATTCAAGTTCTATTTATGGCAAGGAATACTGTACTATCTTTTACTGTCAACTTAATTATGACTAAAAAGCCACAGGAGTTTATTTCTGGGTAATGCAACTTATCATACGAAGTCATCTTTAATCTCAACTTGTGTATTTTTTTCCTCTTCAAGTCATCTTGCCATATGTGTGAGTGGAGAGGATGGGCATCAATGTGGCAGAAGTGAGCCTGCTGAAAATTTGAGCAAGGTGTTTGCACAAAAAATTGGATTTTTGTCAGGTCTCATTTCTAACGATTTAACTTCATGATGACATGCTATTTGGCCAACTTAACCTGATACCCTTGTCACTGCATCATTAGCCAGTACATGCTGGCTCTTTAGAATCCAATAGCAAGCCGGAATAGAGGCTTTTTCTCAAAAAAAAAAAAAAAAAAAAAAAATCGAAAGGCAAAGCTTTTTTTGTACCCCCAAAGGTGTATGTTATCTCCCATCAACAAATGGTGACTCAGTTCCATTTTTTAATGTAAGCCAGTTAATCTCTTGGGATCCCTTTTGAAGGATTGGCTGTAACACGTTCACATTTGTTCACACTATTATGAAAAGATGGTAAGAGATAACAAATGATGAAGCAAAGGGAAACTCAGTATACCATTTAAAGGAATTTAGAATGGTGCAGCCATTGTGGAATTAAACATGGAGTTTCCAAGAAAAATAGAACTACCATATGACTCAGAAATTCCTCTTCTGAATTTATACCCAAAAGAGATAAAATTATCACCCTCTAAAGATACCTTCACGTCCATGTTTGTTGTAGCATTATTCATAATAGCCAAGATATGAAAACAACTTGACTATTTTTCGACAGACAACTGGATAAATAAAATTTGCGGTGTGTACACACACCTACAAAATAATGTTATTCAGCCTTAAAAACAAAGGAGAACCCATGATTTTCCAAAAGTAGTAAACCAGGAACCTGGAAAAACATTATCCTAATGAAATAGGAAAGAAGATTTCTTATATATCTTTGTACAAAAAGAGAAATCAAGGTCAATGTACAGAGATAGAGACTAAAACAGTGGTTACCAGAAATGATGTCAGTGGTCAAAGGAAAGAAAATGGAAAGATTTAGGCCAAAAAAACCAAACAAACATAGAGATCTATGCTTAATAAACTTGTAGTATATTTGGGACTCTTGTTAAATATATAGATTTTTCACCATTCTTAACAAAAAGTAACTATGTGAAATGATAATTTACTTTATTATACAAGCATTTTACTATATATATATATATATCTTATAACATCATATTTGAAAACTCAAATATGTACAATAAAGTATATGTAGACAAGTATTCTTTAATCATGAAGAAACATGTAGGGTAAGCATATAAGCTTGGGGAATACATACTAAGAAAAATAACCAAAAGGGAGCTGGTGTGATGTAATTGAGATTAGAGAAAGCAGTCTTTAACGTGACAAGAAATGTACCATTTTACAATGATGAAAGAATAAAATTCAGTAAACTATCTCAAATTTCTGTGCCTACGATGATATAGCTTTAAAATATTCAAAGGAAAATATGCTGGAAATAAAAAGAGAAATAGACAAAAGCCCATTCTTTTTAGTGCTTTTAATACTTCTCTTTTGGAAATTATAAACCAGAAGGCAAAAACCTAGTAAATATGTAAAGGACTTAAATATTATGGTAATCTAAATAGCCAAATTGACAAAATTAGTACTTTACATAAGAGATGATAATGCTATTTTTCTCCCCCCATTTTTTTTCTAATATGATGAATTATGTTTATAGATCAGCAACAAATAAACAAGCTTTAGAAGATACATGTTCTTTTCATGCACATAGGTTATTTTCCAAAATTGTTTGTATTTGGGGCCTTAAGACAGGTCTCAATATTTTTTTCCTGTTAAAAGTTGAAATTATCCAGTGAATATTTTCTGGTCACTGAAGAACTAGATTTCAATCACAGATATGTAACATAAAATTTCCAAATATTTGGAAATTAAATAACACATTTTTTTAGATAAAGAGAAGATAAAAATATGAAAAGGAAAATCAGAAAATATTTTGGGTTGAATGATAAAAGCATACTAAAACCAGACTCACAGCCAACTTTGAAGCCTCAAGAGCACGTACTGGTAAATAAAGAAGACTGAACATGAAATGCATGAACATCTAAATCAAAAATGTAAAAAAACGTTCTACAAAAATTTAGGTAATTTAAAACTAAAATCATAAAAATAGAAGCAGAGGTCAATCATAGATGATAGATTTTAAATAGATAAAATAAATGAAATCTAATTTGATCATTTGAAGAGAAAAATAAATTTGGTAAATTTATAGCAGGACTGATCAGCATTAAAAAGAGAGAAAACAGGCAGCGCCCATAGCTCAGTGAGTAGGGTGTTGGCCACATAAACGGAAGCTGGTGGGTTTGTATCCAGCCTGGGCCAGCTAAACAACAATGACAACTGCAACAAAAAATAGGCGTTGTAGAGGGGACTTGTAGTCCCAGCTACTGGGGAGGCTGAAGCAAGAGAATCGTTTAAACCCGAGAGTTTGAGGTTGCTGTGAACTGTGACGCCACAGCACTTTACCAAGGGTGACGTAGTGAGACTCTGTCTCAAAAAAAAAAAAAAAAAGCGAGAGAGAGAAAACAAATTACAAGAATCAGGAATAAAAATTGACATCAGTACACATATTACACAGTAAAAAGATAATAAGAGGATAGGAATGGAAATAATTACATCCAATATTTGATGAACTCATCAGGATGGGTAAATTACCTGCAATGCACAAGTGACCAAGACAGCAATTAAAAAATGGACACAAATATATGTAGTCACATGTCTATTAATATTTTGAATGCATAATTTTTTAATTTCCCAAAGTAAAATTGCAGGCCTGATGGGTTTAGAGGCAGGAATCATAAGTTCAAACACATAAGGGAGACATAATATCAGTCTTTTTTAGCAACATATCCAATGAAGAGGAAATGTCAACTTGTTCTATAAAGCCAGAAAAACCCTGTAATAAACTATGACAAGGACATCAGAAAAATACAAATTACAGGCACATACAATGTTAAAACTGTATGTCAGCACCTTAAACATAACATTAGCAGAGAGGATAGAAACATTTTAATTGTTTATTAGATAAAATTTATGATTTATTTTATTTCTTTTGAAAACTGAACTGAAATTACATGTCTAACATACAAGATCACCTAAACAGTATATATATACACATAAAAATTTCAAAATATTATAGGAGTACAACTCTTTTTGGTTACATGGATCACTTTGCAATGCTAAGGTCAGGGCTGAAAGTGTGCCCATCAGCTATCTGTGAACATTTGCAATTGCCAGTTAGTTTCAGTTTAATAGAGAGTATATTTGGTGTTTTTCCATTTCTTGAGCTACTTCACTTAGGATAACGGTCTCTAGTACCGTCCAAATTGTTGGAAAAAACATTTATTCATCTTTTGTACAGCTGAATAGTAATCCATGGTATACATATACCATATTTTGTTAATCATTTCATGAATTGATAGGCACTTGGGTTGATTCTACCTCTTTGCAATTCTAAATTGTTCTGTAGTAGATAGACATTTGAGTGCACATAATATTTTTGATAAAATTAATTATTCTTCTTTGGGTAAATACTCAGTAGTGGGATTGCTGGATCAAATGACAGTGCTACTTTTAGTTCTTCAAATAATCTCCATATTGTTTGCCATAGAATTTTGTGAAAAAATTTTATTTTTTTTTTTAGAGATGGTGTCTCACTTTCTTGCCTAGGATGGGGTGTAGTGGTAAAATCATAGCTTATTGTAGCCTTGAACTCCTGAGCTTAAGCTGTCTTCCTACTTCAGCCTTCAGAGTATTTGGGACTCAAGGCACATGCTACCATGCCCAGGCCACCACATCCACTGTAGAAACATTTTTTTCAGTGAATACTTCATTGCAAAATTTGATTTATCCCAGTATCACAGGATTATTAATATTAAAACAAACAAATACACCAAAATAATATTGTTTATTCTTGGCATAAAGAAATAGTTTAAAATTTTAGAAAATCAATGTAATTCAACACACTAACATAATTAAGGTAAAAATTATAAATTTAGATTCAGGAAAAAATGTCTATCTGACATATTTCGACTCCTTTATTAATAAAGCTTTTACGTAAATTAGAAATAGAAGAGACCCCTCTGAATCTGACAAATGATAGATACCAAGAATCCTACAGCTAACATTATATTTAATGATGAAGTTTTGAACATTTTCCCCTAAGGTCTGAAATAAGACAAAGATATTCACTACCATCAAGCTTGTTTCAACTTATACTGATGTTCTTAGTTAGTGCAATAAGGAAAAAAAAGTGTGTGTGTGTGTGTGTGTGTGTGTGTGTGTGTACACATATACATGTAGCTATGAAAGTATATCAAATACATACATACAGGAAAAGTACAGCTGTCCATATTTGTAGCTGATGTGATTGTGTACAACAAGGATTCCAAATAATACAAAAGCGATGAATAGAATTAATAACTGAATTTTAAAAAGGTATTCATACAGGGATTGACATCAACGTTCAATTGTATATCTATGTGCTAATGAAATAATTGGAAGATCAATTTAAAAATATTTATAATAGCTTCACATTGAGTGTACTATAAATAAATCTACAATGAAAATTACAATACATTGCTAAAAGATTTAAAGAATATATAAATAATTTTGACACGTACAATGTCTTTTATTTCAAGAACCAATATTTTAGGATGATAACGGTTCCCAAACTGACATAGATTTAACATAATAATCAAAAGTTCATCATACATGGGCGTGAGTTCATAAACAGACTCACATGCATGCAGGCAATAGATTTTTGACCAAGAAATAAATTATGTTATAAATTAAATTCTTTTGAACTTAATTCCTCTCTAAATCCATGCATTAATTACAGATAAATCAAACATATGTGTCTAAGATGTAAAGTTTCTATAAAAATTGTTACCAAATATTTACATGGTATTGATATAATCAACATATTGGGCAAAGAAAATAATCTTCATTACACATTCAAGGAAAAGAATGAGAAATTAGACTTAAAAGTAAAATTTCCTGCACTAAAAAATATAACATTTAACAAATGAATAGGCATTTTACACACATTGGGAGAAAAATAATTACTCTTTTCTCTTTTTAAATTGTATATTTACATAATTATTTAATTATACATAATATATATAATATACATCCTGCTCTTTGTCCTATATGTAGCAAAGAATAACTTTTTCTTATTGTTTAAATAACTCTTACAAATTAATAATAAAATGTCATTCACCCAATTAACAAAGTAACAGAAATGACCCTTTTCAAGAGAAGCTAGATGAACGACACTGGCCACATTAGAAAGTGTCCATATTGCAATTTCTCTTTCACTATGATAGTGTATGTGATAAAGCTCAAAATGTGATAAGCCCAAATGTTGACGATATCGTGGAAGAACTTCAACTCTCCTATAATATTAGTCAGATTATAAATTAACATAACCAATTTGTATTTCTCAGCATTTTCTAACTTTAATGTCTGGGTACACCTAAATAAATACTGGCTTTAAAATAATTTGACTGGTATATATTTTGTTCCTTAAGTAGATAAATTAATAGATCAATATATAGAAAAATAAATAGATATAAATTGAAATGCATGATGCAAAAATGTAAAAGATAACAGAGTAATTACAGTTGAAGTATTCAAACCTGTTGGCATTGTTCAGAAGAGCTAAAAGTACATAGTGATGTATTTTAATAAATCAAGAATGCATATTGTATTCTTTAGCATAAATAAAAGAACATTAAGATATGTGTATCTAATAAAATAGAAAAAGAAATTCAATAGTAAAATGATCATTAATAGAAAAAAAAATGAGAAAACTAAAAATATAAATATTACTATAGTAGATTAAGGCACAGATATAGCAACAACTTCTGTAATGTGAAAGGATGAAATACTCCAAATAAGTAACAAAGACTTTTCTGATTAAACAATAAAACAATGGTTGTCTAAATACTGGTTTTAAGAGATAACTCTTAAATATAGAAACAAAGAGTATTTGAAAATAAAGTAATAGAAACTATGCAAACATTCGCCAAAAGAAAACTGGTACAGACAGATTAATATCAGACAAAGTAATCTTTAAGCTGAGATACATAAAATAAAAGTAATGAACAGAATTAATAACTGAATTTGGAAGTATCTACAGTTAGGGAGAGATATTTAATAAAATTAGGATTAATCTTAGAAAAATATATCAAAATCTTAAATGTATAGTTATACAAATATCTTGAAAATATATAAAGTAAAAGTTGACAGAATTAAAAGAAGAAATAGATAAACAGAAAGATACACGTGAGTAGAAGCTCTGAACAACTTAGAAAACTTGATTTCATTTACCTAAATAAAATACTACACCTAACAATTATAGAATATTCATATGATGTATTCAAAAACAAATTGATATTTACTAAATTAGCACTTTTCTAGTCATAAAGCAAATTACAATAGGTTGCATGATAGATGATAATTTGAAAATTAAAACAAAGTAAATTTTCTAGAAGATGATATGAGAATTTTCATGATCTTGTAAATAAAGTGTTTTTGAAGGACATACGGAAATTATTAGGAGAATAAATAAAACAGTTTAACATTGACATTAAAAACTAATGTTAGTGTTGATCTGTAAGTCAAAGTTCCTTTTAAAATAATATACACTATGTAATTTTATTTATCTTTTAAAAAGTATTCAGTGTTAGCATTTAAACCACCAAGCTCTTTCTGTGCTATGTAAATCCGTTTCTTTCTTTCTGCTGACAGAGAATTTTCTATTGGAACTAAAGAAAGTTGTTTGCAGCAAATCACATCCCATCATTGCCTCATATAGTCACAGCTAAGTACATTTCCTTTCCTTTTTTAATGATCTATTGCATATGTTAGAGAAAGAACAAACATTTTGCCCAAGACAATAAACTACGAAATTTAGCTATAGTATTTATCTGTAAAGTGGAACTGTCGTTGTGATCAATAAAGAACAATGATGAACAAGTCCTTTATTTCTCCCTGTATGTCACTGTATGAGTTTGTGTGGTACAAACAGACTGTCCATTAAGCACAGTTTTATTAATAGCTCCTGCTTACATAAGGGTACTTAATTTATCAACTTCATTGACTGCCACAAAGTGCTTATGCCAGTGGCAAGGGGGAAAGAAATAGCAACTGCAAGGAAGTCACTTAAATAAAGAGGTCTACTTGAATCAGCCAACTTAGAAATGTTCCTAATTGTTTAGCTGAGGAACAGAATTGTGCACTTAAAAGTCTCAGAGTTTTTGTTCAAAATTTTAGTTCAGTTTTCTGCATAAAATTATAATTCAATAGAGGTTTTTGAATACCCTAAGAATTTTGACACCAATATTTATCTGCATAATTAGAGAAGAGTGGAAAATTTGTTACACATAACTTAAAGAGTTCCTTAAAAAGTCTGGTCACGTCACAGATCATTTACTCCTAAAGAATCAGATCTGATTTTGATACAGGGTTCCCTACTCAGAGATGGACAAGGACACCCCACACACACCTCACCATCCTTTAGGCCTGGGTGAGCTCAGAAATAAGACCCCCGTCTCTAGGTATAAACAGGCAACCCTTTCTAGGCTGCACTTTCAGGGCTCTAGCAAGGTCATGAACAAAGCACCCTGAAAAGTTCTGGGCAGTTCCTTCAGTATAGAACACACATCCCAATTCCTTGCCTCAGGCAAAAACTCTGAGGGTGGTATTCCTTTGCTAACTTTAGAATTAGTTCAGGATTATTTTCTGGCCACCGACCTCCAGCTAATTGCCACACACTTCCCCAAGATCTCCTGCCTGCAGGTTACGAAAAGCAACATTTAAAACCCCTAGACTGAAAACTCCAGGGCTTCTCATTTGGATTCTCTCCCACTGCAGCCAGGAGTTCTGTTCCCTAACTTCTGTTCACTCTCTTTTGCTCATTATGCTTATCAATCTTTTCCCCTGCCAATTAACTGTGCCTTATTACTTATCTGAGTTATCTGTGGTTTCATTTTTTTGAACCCGAGACCAAGAAATTAAAGAGAACTTCCGGCAAAATTAAATCGCCTGTTTTGAAGACCATGTTGTACTGATATATACCTTCCTAGGCATCGCATGATAAATGAACATAAAACTCACATTAGTTCAGGGCAATTAGTGTGTAAGTGATTTAATTTAGGGAAACATTTGTGTTACAGAACACGTGTTTAAAATAAACTCACATTTTATTAACACAAAGGTTTGAATGAACCTTGTCATACCAATGCCATTAAATGGGAAACAATCTACCTTAGTGATTGTAAAGAAATAATATATATATTTAAATTAGGTTAGTCAATACTAATCTTAAGGTGAACACCTGTTCACATTTTTACCGCTTTATGATTAGTAGATTACACTAGGTTTTGGTAAGAAAATGGTATTACCTTAGGTTTGTATCTTTCCACTTCTCATAGAAATAAAGAGAGCCAACAAAAAAATAAATTACATGTTTAGTGAACACTCTAGCAAGGTCATGAACAAAGCAGCCTGAAAAGTTCTGGGCAGTTCCTTCAGTATAGAACACACATACCATGGTGTGCCAGGGGAAAGAAAATTCCAACCACCTCTGGCTGGGGGAACCCACCCTGGGACATCTCTCTGGGGGAACAGTGAAGCAGTGGTGGACTACAGGAGTCAATGAAGAGGTCTGGAGCTGAAGAAAACCAGCACAGAAGGCAAGTGCTTGGAAAGAGGCAGGGACTGGTAAGCCAACCCACCTAGAGGACTGGTGATGGGAAAAACTGTATGGTGTTTTTTTTTATTTGGGGCTAAATTGGCTCACTGGAGGGTCATTGAAAGCTTAAATAAACAAGTGGGTGGACGAGAATAGTGTACATAGGATGGGATTGAATACCTAGTAGAGTGGATTCCTCATTGACTTGACTGCTAGCTGGGCACCTCCACTGTGGGAAGACCAAGTGGGAGAAATGATCTTCGGGGTCCTAGTGCATGGCCAGATCTGGTGCACCTGCTGAGCTTGGGCATCCACCCTAGTGGTGAGCTGAGCAGCCCCTGGAATTTTCATGGGACACTGTGTGACATGCCTCCTAAGGAATCTAGTAAGAGCTTTAGGACCTCAATCCCATGGGGACTGAATGTTGATGAAGCAACCAAGCTTTGATTGAGGGCAACTGAGTCAGGAAGACAAGACTCAATCTCTGCAACTAAGAGAGTGGCTTCAGGACCTAATTTCTCACACTAAAAAAGTGGATGTTCTCTGTGTCCTAACACCATAATGCTCCTCATGTCCAGGCAATATATTGCATGCTCTCTCTCTCTGTGTCTCTGTGTGTGTGTGTGTATTTATACACATATATACATATATTTTGTTGGTTTCCTTTTGGTTGTTTGGTTGGTTGTATTTTTATTTTTTTCATTTTTACTTGCTTCAATAGAAAAGGCTCTTCCATATTTGTTATGGTTTTTTAAGCTCTTTTATTATTTCTTTTTTATTTCTCTCTTTTGGCAGGAATTTTTCAACTTTTCTCATCTTTCCCACATAATTTTCTCATCCACCAGCTAAGATAACTCCTTTTTGTATTCTCCATCTTATACAATTGTACTTTTAACTTTCTTCATCTTTTTTTGTTTATTTTTTTTCTTTTCTTTGAGTGCTGAGGTGACACAGCTTTGGTCTGCCTGGGGAGGTCATGGTAGTGGTCTGGTTCAAGGAGGTCAAGAACTCATGATATATGGCGCCTTTCTAGCTTTGGCCTTTGGAAAGACAGTATTGGCAAACTCCAACTGCAACATATTGCTGAATATTTTTTCCTCTTTCTGAATTTGGCAGAAGTGACTGCCTTATACTTTCCCAGATAGGTAAGAGAGGTACCTGACTTCAAGGGACCTGCCCAATCCAGCCCCTCAAATCCTAGATTTGTGGATATGGCCATAGCACTTTGCTGACCAACACTATTTCTCCTGCTGCTCTCTGTTTTTTCCCCCATTTTTATTCTTTTTCTCATCTTTCTCCTTTCTTATTATTACCATTTTCTTCCTTTTGGCCTTTTAACAAAAGCCACTTCAACACCTAAGCTCTGAGACAAAGTAATTTAAAGTGAAGGAGGTAGTGACAAGGAAAATGTATGGTAAGGAAGTGAATAACAAGAAGAAACTACACATGAGGAGAAATGAACAGAAAAATTCCAGCAACATACAAAACTAAAACCCAGGAATGGATTAACAAGCTGTGATACATGTAAACCATGAAATACTACTCAGCCATCAAAAAAGATGGAGACTTTATATCTATTGTATGAGCCTGGAAGGAAGTGGAACATATTATTCTTAATAAAGCATCACAAGAATGGAGAAGTAAGAATCCTATAGTACTCAATTCTTTATATGAGGACAATTAATGACTTAGTACATTGTAGGGGGTGGGGATAGGGGAGAGCAGAGAGAGAAAAAGAGGGAAGAAGATAGAGGGTCATGGTGTGTGACACAAATTTGGGGGGCAGGAAACAATTATAGGGGGATTTTACCTAACAAATGCAGTCAGTGCAATCTGGTTCTTTGTACCCTCCATGAATCCCCAACAACAAAAACAAACAAACAACAACAAAAAACAAAACAGAGCAACTCACCCAAGCAACCTTAAAGCAGCTACCACAGAGGATTCCACCTAACAATAATGACAGAAATGTCAGAGGGAGTTGAAAATATGGATGGTAAAGGCATTAAAGGGAATTAATGAGAAACTGGAAAAACAGAACCAAAACATGGATAAAAAATGTGAAGAATATAGAAAGGATGTGGTAGAGCTAGGGAAATGAAAGAATCAATCAGGGAACATAAAGATGCAGTAGAAAGTACAAATAACAGATTAGACCATGGAGAATAAAGACTCTCAGAACTAGAGGATAAAGCTCATGAGCTAACCCAAGCAGTTAAAATGCAGGGAAAAAAAAAGAGAGAGAAAGCAGACTATTCACTGAGAGAATTATGGGACTTTATGAAGCATTCAATCATATAAATTATAGGGATCCCAGAATGGAAAGAGAAACACCCAAAAAGAATGGGGTGCCCTACTGGAGAATACCATAATGAAAAATTTCCCATGTTTCACTAAAATTCTGAAACAGTATTATTAGAGGGATATTGAATTCTAGTTCCTCCCAACACAAACAAAACATCTCCAAGACACATTGTGCTTGTTGGTCCATAGAATATGCTCCAAAATCAAAATAATTGAAATTATACCTTGCATCTTCTCAGACCACAAGGCAATAAAGGCACATTTGTTGGAATTCCAACAAAAATTTTTATCCCCACACAAAGGGATAGAAATTAAGCAAACTTATACTGAATGACAGTTGTATCAAGGAAGAGATAAAAGAGGAAATTATTAACTTCCTTGAACATAGCAACAACTAAGACACAAGTTACCAAAACTGATGGGACATTGCAAGAGCAGTCTTACAAGGGAAATTTATCACATTAGAGGCCTACATCCAAAAAACAGACAACAGAACAACAATCTAATGACTAATTTTAAGGAATTGAAAAAGTAAAAACAATCTAGTCCCAAACATAGCAAAAGAAAAGACATAACCACAATTAAATCAGAAATAAATGAAACTGAAAACAAAAGAATTATTCAGATAGTTAACGAAAGAAAAAGTTGACACTTTGAAAAGATAGATAAAATTGAAAAAATATTGGCAAGATGAACTAAAAACAGAAAGGCAAAATCTTTAATAACCTCAAGCATAAAGGAAAGGGGGGAATAAAAACTGATACACAGAGATACAAGGGATTATTTCTGACTTCTATAAAAAACTCTATGCCCAGAAATTTGACATGTGGAGGAACTGGACCAATATGTGGAATCACACCATTTCCCTATACGTAACCAGGAAGAAACAGATCTCTGGAACAGAACAATATCAAGCACTGAGATGGAAGAAACAATAAAAATACTTTCAACAACAACAACAAAAAAGCCTTAGACGAGATGGCTTCTTATCAAAATTCTGTCAAATCTTCAAAGAAGATCTTATACTCTCGTACTACAGAAACTATTCCAAAAAATTGAGAAGGAAGGAATCTCATCCACATGATTAAGCAAACATCACCCAGATGCCAAAACTGGGAAAAGAACCAACTAAAAGGATAACTACAGACTGATCCCACAAAGGAATATAGATGCAAAAATACTCAATAAAATATTAGCCAATAGATTATAGCTACACATTGAAAAAATTATATGTCACAATCAAGCAGGCTTCATCCCAGGGATACAAGGCTGGTTTCACATATGTAAATCCAGAAATGTAATTCACCATATTAATAAAAGCAAAAATGAAGATCATATGATCCTCTCAATAGGTGCAGAAAAAACATTTGATGAAATTCAGCATCCTTTCTTAACAAGAACACTTAAGAATATATGCATATGTTGCACTTACCTAAAACTGAAGTCGTCTATGACAAACCCACAGCAATTATCATACTGAGTGGAGTAAATCAGATTTTTCTACTGAGAACTGGAACCAGACAAGGATGTCCCCTATCACCACTAATGTCTGGAAGTTTTAGCCAATGTAATCATACATGAGAAGGATATAAAGGACTTCTAAATGATGGTGAAGAAGGTCAAACTTTCACTCTTTGCCAATGATATGATCTTAATCTTAGAGAACCCCAAATACTCAAGCACGAGACTGCTGGACGTGATCAAGATGTACAGTAACATCTCAGGATATAAAACTGATGTCCACAAATCAGTAGAATTTGTACATGCCAACAACAGCTATGTTGAAAATCTAATGAAAGACACAGCTCCCTTCACAGTAGCGTCAAAGAAAATGAAATACCTAGGAATATACACAACAAAAGAGGTGAAGGACCTCCAAAGAGAATTATGAAACTTTAAGAAAAGAATTTGGAGAAGACTTTAACAAATGGAAAAATATCCCTTGCTCCTGGCTGGGAAGAATCAACATTTTAAATTTTACACTACCCAGACCAATCTACAGGTTAAATGCAATCCTCATTAAAATCCAAATATCATATGTTGAGGAATTGAAAAAAAAAAAAAAACATTTCTTTGTTTTGTATGAAAACAGAAAAAGAAACATAAAACCAAGTTAATTTTTAATAATGAAAACAAATCCAGAGACATCACTCTACCAGACTTTAGATTATATACAAGTCCATAGTGATCAAAGCAGCATATAGTGGCACAAAAACAGACATATGGAACTAAATTGAAAACCAAGAGAAAGAATCAGTCTCTTATAGCCATCTGAACTTTGGTAAACCAAACTAAAGCATACACTGGGAAAAATAATCCTTATTAAATAAATGGTGCTGGGAGATCTGGATAACCCCATGTAAAAGACTGAAAGTAGAACCACACCTTTCACCACCTACAGAAATTGAATAGATGGACAAAAGATACGAATCTAAGACACAAAACAATACAAATCCTAGAAAAAAGTGTGGGAAAAACTCTTGATGATTTCAGCCTAGGGTAAGATTTTTTTTTTCTTGTAGATTTTTTTTTTTATTGTTAGGGATTCATTAAGGGTACAAAGAATTAGGTTGCATTGATTGCATTTGTTAGGTAAATTCACTCTTATAATTGTGTCCCACCCCCCAAGAGGTATGCTATATAGCATGATCCCCTATCCAACCTTCCTTCCCTCTCCCTGCTCCTTCATTCTCTTACCCCACCCCTGTATTATCTCATCTACTGCCTTCATACTAGAATTGAGTACATTGGATTCTTTTTTTTTTTTTTTTCAGTTTTTGGCTGGGGCCGGGTTTGAACCCGCCACGTCCAGTATCTGGAGCCAGGGCCCTATTCCTTTGAGTCACAGGTGCTGCCCAGTACATTGGATTCTTGCTTGTCCATTCATGGGATGCTGTACTAAGAAGAATGTGCTACTCCATCCAGGTTAATAAAAATGATATAAAGTCTCCATATTTTTAAAAGGCTGACTAGTATTCCATGGTATACATACACCACAGCTTATTAATACATTCCTGGGTTGCTGGGCTTTTAGGTTGTTTCCACGTTTTGGGTTTTGTTGGTTGTAAATTGAATTGTGATAAGTATTAGGTTGAAGTCCCACTGGCAGTGTAAAGGTGTTTCCTTCTGTCCACATTCACACCAGCCTCTGCAGCTTTGAGACTTTGTGATGTGGGTCGTTCTCACTGTGGGGTTAAGTGATATCTCAAGATAGTTTTTGATTTCCATTTCTCTGATGATTAGGGATGATGAGCAATTTTTCATATATTCATTTGCCATTCATCTGTCTTTTTTACAGAAGTTACTTTTCTTTCTTTTTTTTTTTTTTGTTTTTAGAGACAGAATCTCACTTTATCATCCTCGGTAGAGTGCTGTGGTTTCACAGCTCACAGCAACCTCCAACTCCTGGGTTTAGGCAATTATCTTGCTTCATCCTCCTGAGTAGTTGGGATTACAGGTGCCCACCATAATGCCTGGCTATTTTTTTGCTACAGTTTGGCTGGGGCTGGGCTCGACCCCTCCACCCTTGGTATATGGGGCCAGCGCCATACCCACTGAGCCACAGGCACTGCTCATTTTATAGAAATTTCTATTGATGTCACTTGCCTTGTGATATGTGGGATTCTTGGGGGTTTTTTTTGTCAATTAATTTGAGTTTACTGTAGATCCTAGTTATCAAGCTTTTGTCTGATTCATACTATACAAATATCTTTTACCATTCTGAAGGTTGCCTATTTGCTTTGGTTGTTCTTTCCTTAGCTGTACAAAATCTTTTCCATTTAATTAAGTTTCATTTGTTTATTTGTGTTATTGTTGAAATTGCCATGGAAGTCTTCTTCATAAAATCTTTCCTTAGGCTGATATCTTCGAGTATTTTCCCCACACTTTCTTTGAGAATTTTTATTGTTTCATGCCTTAGATTTATGTCTTTTATACATCTTTAATTAATGTTTGTAAGAGGTGAGAGGTGCAAGTCCAGTTTCAGTCTTTAACATATAGTTATCCAGTTCTCCAAACACCATTTATTTAATGGGATTCTTTTCCTCAGTGTATATTTTTGTTTGGTTTACCCAATATCAGGTGACTGTAAGATGTTAGTTTCATCTCCTGATTTTCTCAGATTCCTAATGTCTATGTCTCTATTTTTGTGCCAATACCATACTATTTTGATCATTATGGCCTTGTAGTATAGTCCAAAGTCTGATAGGGTGATACCCCTGGCTTTGTTTTTATTACTAAGAATTACCTTAGCTATGCAGGGTTTTGTCTGCTTCCATAAAAAATGAAGAATTATTTTTCCCAAATCTTGAAAGTATGATAATGGTATTTTAATGAGGATGGCATTGAATCTGTTCATTGCTTTGGGAATTATGGACATTGTGACAATGTTTATGTGCATCATATGTTCTTCCATTTGTTAATATCTATTGCTATTTCTTTTCTTAGTGATTTGTAATTTTCTTTGTAGAGTTTCTTCACTTCTTTTGTTATGTATATTCCTAGGTATGTTATTTTCTTTGAAGCTACTGTGAAAAAGAATTTTGCCCTTGGTTAGCTTCTCATCTTGGCTGTTACTGGCACATACAAAGGCTACTGATTGTGGACATTGATTTCATATCCTGACACATTACTGTATTTTTGGTCACTTCCAGGAGTCTTGTGGTTGAGACTTTTGGCTTCTCTAAGTATAAGATCATACCATTGGCAAAGAGTGAGAGCTTGACCTCCTCTGTCCCCGTTTGAGTGACCTTTATTTCCTTCTCTTGCCTGATTGTATTGGCTAGAACTTCCAGCACTACGTTGAATAGTAGTGGTGATAGAGGAAAACTTTGTCTGGTTTCAGTTCTAAGTGAAAAGCTTTCAATTTCAGTCCATTCAATATGATGTTACTTGTGAGTTTGTCATGGATGGCTTCAAGTAGATTCAGAAAAGTGCCACCTATGCCTAAATTAATGTTCTAATTAGAAAAGGATGCTGAACTTTATCAAAAGCTTTTTCTGCATCTATTGAGAGGATCATATGGTCTTTGTTTTTGCTTCTGTTGATATGGTGTATTGTGTTTATGAACTCGTGTATGTTAAACGAGCCTTACATCCTGGGATGAAACCTACTTGATAGTGATGAATGATTTTATGAAGAAAAGTTCTGTGGCAATTGAAACAACAAAATAAATAAATGTGACTTAATTAAACTGAAAACTTCTGCACAGGTAGGACACAACAATCAAAACAAATAGACAGCCTTCAGAATGGGAAATAATATTTGAATGTTATGAATCCGACAAAGGTAAAATAACTAGGATCTATAGAGAACTCAACCAACAAAGAGTAAAGAATCTCATCCATCACTAGACAAGAGAGGAACAGAACTTTCTCTGAGAAAGACAGATGAATGGCTAACAAATACATGAATAAATGCTCATTTTCCCTAATCATCACAGAAATTCAAATCAAAACCACCCTAGATATCATGTAATCCCAGTGATAGCGGCCCACATCACAAAGTCTCAAAGCTGCAGTTACTGGCATGGATGTGGAGAGAAGGGAACACATTTACACTGTTAGTGGGACTGCAAACCAATATAATCCCTTTTGAAAGAAGTAAGCAGTGTCCTCAAATCAGGTCACAAAAACAGAAGAACTACATTAGACTTCTCATTTGACTCCTCAATCCCGCAACCAGGTGTCTACTCAGAAGAAAGAAAATCATTTCATCAGAAAGACATTTGCACTAGACTGCTTATCACAACTGAATTTACAATTGCCAAAATATGAAAGCAACCTAAATGCCAATCAACTCAGAAATGGATTAACAAACTGTGGCATATGTAAAGCATGGAATACTATTCTTCTACAAAAAAGACGAGGACTTTATGCCTTTGTGTATTAACCTGGATGGAGTTGAAACACATTCTTCTTTGCAAAGTATCACAAGAATGGAAAAGCAAATATCCAATGTACTGAATACTAATATGAAGCCAGTGGATGATCTAATTCATGCCCACAGAGGAGAAAAACTGAATTCAAGCTGAGAGTAGGGAGAACTGTGATGGGGGAAGGGAGGAGCGGGGTTGGATGCTCCCGCTAATGGGCACAATGTAAGATTGTATGCCATACCTTTTGAGTGTGGGAAACAACTAAAAGAGGGACTCTACCTAACAAACGTGTTTTTGTGACCTGTTTTTTTTACCCTCACATTAACCTGAAATAAAAAAGAAAGAAAGAAAGAATTTAGGACAACTTAAAAAAAAAAGAAAGAAATTCCACTGAAAAATAAGGCCTCAACACTGGGACAAGTGACAAATTCTTGTAGCTTTTGTGTCTTTTCCATTGTCATCACTGTCACCCTTATTGTTCCCTACTGATATTTATGTTTGTCACTGACACTATCTACAGTGATGTCATTCCTACGCTGACATTGACAGTACCAGCAATGCTTCTCTCTCTCAGATTAGATACAGGTTTGGACATTAGCTGAAAGGAAAGCAACAAAAATGGCTTCAGACAAACACACGTGCTTCAGGGCATATGCACAATTCTTGATTTTCTTCTCTGTAAACAACCTATCATCATGGGCTCATTCCTTGCATTGCTGCTTCTTTTTTCATTGGGAAGAGACAATGGAACAAGAATCTTAAATTTCTGAGAACCGTTAAACCTCAGACTGTCTATTCTGAAGTTTGGAGAAGACTTAGTTTAGAGAATGCTTGGTTTGGAGAATGCATTAGATTGAAAGTAAAATCAGAGCAATTATTCTGCAGGCACTTTTTTTTTTTTATAGAGACAGAGTCTCATTTTATTGCCCTTGGTAGAGTGCCGTAGTGTCACACAGCTCACAGCAACCTCCAACTCCTGGGCTTAGGCGATTCTCTTGCCTCAACATCCCTAGTAGCTGGGACTACAGGCACCCGCCACCACCCCCGGCTATTTGCAGTTTGGCCAAGGCTAGGTTTGAACCCGCCACCTTCGGTATATGGGGCCAGCGCCCTACTCAATGAGCCACAGGCACCACCCTCTGCAGGCACTTTTTAAAAAGAATATTTAAACTTCTCATTTGAGTTTTCTAAACTACTTTTTAAACATCAATTCCTTTTTTCTTTTTCAAGCCAGTGTTTTTCAGCCGTACATATAATTAGAATCACTTGGGGGAGGAGGCTCTAAAAAGTCGATGGTTTAATTGGTATTCTAGATCTGTGGGTACAGAAGTGTAGAATGTGAGTATTGTTATTTATTTTTAATCTGTATGTGATTCATAAAGCCATGAGTGAGACTGTGCACAATCATGCCTCTCAATAGCTCCTTAGAATACACAAATAACTTGAAAACTTCTAGGTTCTTTATGTGATGAAATGTTCTATAATGTCAGATTTTATATAGAGCTCCTTGATCCAGTTCAATTTACATAAATCATTTCTAAACAGCAGATGCTTCACTACTTTATAATTAGTGGAAGTGGAAATTTATGCATTCACACATATATCCAATATAGTTTTTAGTTTAATAAAGTGGATCATTAGTCCTCAACCGTAAATTTCCTAAAGGCAAGAGTCAGCCTGATTTACATGGGTGATTTTTGAAAACTCTTGCAAATTACCTTACTCCCATAGATGTATGGAATGAACATACTATAAATATGATCAGCTGATAAAAAATGGAATTTGTATATTCAGCATTAATCTCTCTTTCAGGTTCAGATTCATATACTCAACAGAGTGTAAAGTTTCCTCCACTTCCAATGGGTTTATGTCTCAAGAAACCTATTGTAAGTAGAAAACATAGTAAGTTGAAAATACATTTTGTACACTTAGTCTACCCAACATCATATGCCTACCTTACCTTAAATATGCTCAAAAGATTTACATTAGCTTAATGTAAATGATGGGCAAATTTATCTAACACAGAGCCCATTATATAATAAAGTATCAAATATCTCATGTAATTTTCTGATTACAGTATACTGTATAGTATTGGTGATTCACCTGTGGCTGACTGGAAGTTCTTTGAAAGTTATCTTTTTAATGCCTAAATCAGATAATTTCACCCCTTTTCCCTGCCATTGCTGTTCTTAAGACAGGGCTTGGTACATAGTAGGAGATCCACAATGTTTAAATGTATGATTTATGAGTGTATGATGAATAAATATCCACTTGGAAGTGTCCATGGAATAAGTATCTATAGAATATTCTTTTTTTTTTTTTTTTTTTGTTAAGGCCAGGGCTGGGTTTGAACGCACCACCTCTGGCATATGGGGCCATCTCCCTACTCCTTTGAGCCACAGGCACCACCCTTTATAGGATATTCTTTTAAATAAACCTTTAAAAGTCCAGCCAATGAGACAACTCTTTCTATGTTCTTCTAAAGTAGCAAATAATAGAAATGGTAAATGCTCACAGTGATGAAATGAATACCCCAAATGCCCTCACTTGATCATTACACATCCAATGCAAATAGCAGTTATTGACATATGTCCAGTAAATATGTAAAATGTATGTATCAATTAAAAACTTAGAAATAAAAGGGAAAATATCTAGACTATGAGATTGTCCTGATAACCAAGTAAGACTCCAAAACTTGCTATTCAAATTGTGCTTAAAATCATCACCATTATCATCACTGATAAATGGTTAGAAGGGGCTTGGTGGCTTAAATTATATCTAGAAAGTGAGACACGGCATTAGTACTCAGCTCCTGACGTTTGCCATCATACTTGTTAATGCTTCTGTTACATGATGCTGCTGTCTAATATTGGTTGCCTAAATCAACACTCCCCAATCTGAATGGCACCAGACAGTGATTTCATGGAAGACCAATTTTCCATGGATGGTGATGGGAGTGAGAAAAGTATTAGGTTCTCATAAGGAGTGCATAAGCTTGATCCCTTGCATGCAAAGTTTACAGTAGGGTTTATGCTTCTATGAGAAACCAATACCTTTGCTGCTCTGACAGGAGATGGATCTCAGGCAGTGATGAGAGCTATGGGGAGTGGCTGATGAATCCACTGCTTGCCTCCAGTTAGGACAGTACTGGACTACAGCCCAGGGATTGGGGATCTCAGCTTTAAGATCAATATAGCACAATCACTATTGAAAACTTTAGAGATGTTCACTCTGCTTTTGTTGTTATTGAATATGTTTAACATAGAGAACTCTGCTGATGTTATGGAAGAGTTTGCATAAGTTTTCCTTGATATATCCAATAGCAGTCACTGGGATTTCCCCACATTTTAGAAATTCCCCAGAAATTCTCTGTAACTGAGTGTGATCCTTCTAACCATCTTTCATGTTCTGTCTCTATCTCTAGAGCACTTTTGTGCTTTTAAGTGGGCTTAGCTCCTAAACAGTGTCCTGTATAGGTAATGGCATCCGGTTTTCTGGCAACTTTTGCTTTTAGGCCCTAACATACAGAAGCTACTGATTCTTTCTTGAGATCAGTGAGCACAGAACTCACAATACAAAGAATTGACCATCTTGTCATACTTTGGTTTTCCATTAGCTCTGAAAGCAAGACAAATTAAGGAATAATGGTGAAGATGAAAAATATTATGAACTAACCTAACAAATTATATTGACACCCTTATTAATAGTTAACACATTGCATTCACTGTACACTGGCTGTATTCTGAGTTTATTATTATTAGGATTATTATTGCTTGTTTTCATAGGAGGAAAGTGGTGCAGAATGATTAGGCAAGATATGCAAAGCTACTCAGCTAATAAGTGGTGGAACTGAGATCAGAGATCAGTCTTTTTCCAAAGTCTACAGTTTTAAAGACAATGCTGTGCTATCTCTCAACTATCAAGTACTTACACCATGTCCAGTTGTGTGTTAGGAGCTTTCCATACTTCATCATATTTAATTCTCCAAATCACACAAAGAAAAAAAGTATTGTTACCCCAGTAAATACCTGGGTAACTGAGACATAAAATAGTAAGTTGGGGGCATTTTTGTCTGTTGTTTTCTTTCAAAAGTCACACACCTACTAAGTAAAAGAATTATGGTTTGGAATTGTTTATCTGGTTAACAGAAAATGTATCCTCCGTGATTTAGTTTCTTTTCCTCACACTTTCTCCATTGTCATTTCCCTTTTTTCCCTCTCTACCTAAAATGTCCTCCTTTTATTTATGCTTATAATGATTAATTTTATTTTTCAGCTCACCTAGGTCACAGTCTCCAGACATACAAATGGTTAAACACTTGTCTAGATGTGGATATCAAAGTATGTTTTTAGATGAAGTTAACATTTAAATTGGTAGATTTTGAGTAAAGTGGATTACCATTTATAGTGTGGGTTGATCACTATTAAAGCCTTTCAAAGGAAAGGGACAGAGAATTTTGCTAGTGGCTGCCTTTGGCCTTATGTTCGGTTGCCAGCCTACTGGCCTAACCAGCATATCTTAGACTTGTCAGGCTCTATAATAACTTAAGACAGTTCCTTAAAATAAATCTCTATATCTATTTCACTGTCTCTGTCATTCTTCCTCTATTTATATATATGTAATATCAATATTATATTAGTGTTTGCATAAACATATTTACAGATACATATATAGATACATCCTATTAGTTTTGCTTCTATGGAATATCCTAATAGACCACCTTCACACATTCTACTCATTTTTAAGCCCCTCCCCAAATATTCATAAGAAATTTCTACATTTCTTAAACTGATGTTATCGCTGCTTCTTTTGAATCAACAAAGAATTCTATAGCATACATTGTCTCATATTATAGTAATGTATTTTTTATGTATGCTCTTTAGAACATTGGCAACAAAGAACAGGAACGATATCTTCTTTACTCAATCAAAACCCAGCACAATCCACCTGCTGCGTAGTGAGCGCTTCATACGTACTGTGAATAAATAAAGAAATTAGGGGATAAAACAGATTAATTATCTAGTATGTTAATTCTAAGGATATCTGTTATTCTCCCCCTCCTACCTCACCCCCTCTATCACCGTTTCCATTCCTCCCTCCTCCCTCGCTCCCTTTAATGACAATTTTGCTTTAATATATGGCATAATTCTAACGAGTTTAGAACCCCTACAGCAGTGGTTCCCAACCTTCCTAAAGCCATGACCCTTTAATACAGTTCCTCGTGTTTTGGTCACCCCAACCATAAAATTATTTTTGTTGCTACCTCATAACTGTAATTTTGCTACTGTTATACATTGTAACATAAATATCTGATACGATAGATCAGATATCAGATATCAGGAGACCCCCAAAGTGGTCACAATCCACAGTTTGAGAACCGCTGCTCTAAAGTGCTTTCAACAAAAATTCACCACCGAAATGAAAGATTATATTAATAATAGGGATTTTATTTTTATCATTAAAATGTAGACATAAAGAGTTGGTGATATTAATGAAGTAGGGTTTTTCACAATTAAGGATATTTTATCTTCTGTGGAATATAATTAGGTGTCAAAATAAAGAGAAGTGTAACATCAGTGCCTTCATAAGACAATATACTAAATGTAATTCCTAGTTGATCTGAATATAAACTTTTCTGTTGCTATGATATGCTTCTTCTATTCATTATTTCCCTCAATTTCTATACATTTCATTACATTCTTTTATGCATCCCAAAGTCCATATGTTTGTAAAATAGTGATTTTTCTATCTTATTTTACCACACTTTGCAGGACTTTAATTGTATTGGCTTTGAGTCCCATGGATTGATGAGGTCAAAAATATCTTACTTTTCCTTCTTCCTTTTCTCTGTGTCCATGTTTGATCTTTTCCTGCAATCTCTGCACCTGATTAGCTGTGAACTAGTCTCTCACTTCATAGCAACAGTGAGTAACTCCCTGCATTGACGTGAAACATAAATTCCCTATTTTGATATATAAAGTTTGGATATTTTTCTAGATTCCTGACCAAATAATTCATCCTAACTAGCTTCCTACAGATTAAAGGTTTACTGTACAGTTTACCTTAAGGCTACATCTTAAATCTCCTAGCCTCACCTTAGAATGTTCCAGATTCAGAACACCTAACCCTAGGCATTAGTTGCTCACCCTTTCTCTTTTCTGACATAGTGTGCCCCTGGAAAAGGTAATGCTTTATAGATAGGTATTTGGTGGTGGGCAGGAAACCTAATTAAATAGTTAAATTTCATTTCTTCCTCAGAATTTCTTTATATGAAATCTTCAAATGGAATAGGTGCCAGATTAGTTACTTACATACAAGACTAATTGTATAAGAATATATAGATGAATTGACACAACATAAATAGAAAGCAATTCTTTACTCTCCATGAAGAGAGTATCTACAGTAGACGGCAGAAGATAACATACTCTCAGTTAGCACTAATTAGTCATTAGTACAGATGCCTAACTAGACTTCATGTTCATTGCCTACTATGTATTAGACTTGGTGACAAGTGCTTCAAATAGCTTCATAACTCTTTTAATCTTCCTAACAACTTTCTGCAATAAGTATTTATTTATTTATTATTATTATTATGTTTTTTTGCAGTTTTTGGCCTGGGCTGGGTTTGAACCGCCACCTCCGGCATATGGGGCCGGCGCCCTACTCCTTTGAGCCACAGGCGCTGCCCGAGATCAAATAATTTATATAAAGACATATGGAATGTAATTACCTTTCATAAAACGAGATCTATCTCATTTTGTATCCCCTCACTGTTGAAAATTTGTAATACCTCATTTTTTCCCAATCTAGGAATTTGGATGATATCCTTAACTTATTAATTGCACTTTGAACAATTTCAACTGATTTCTAAGTATTGTTTCTCTCATCAGTTTTTCCCCAAATTGATTTATTGTCTAGGTTGAGACCAAAATTACAATAACAGTGCTTGTAGCTTATATCTATTTAAAAATAACAACATAAACCCACCCTCCCAAACTAAAACAAAAATGAAAATTTATGAAAAAAATTTTTTGTTGAGAAGCAGTCTCACTCTGTCACCCCAGGTAGAGTGCCGTGATGTCATAGCTCACAGCAACCTCAGACTCCTGGTTTTAAGACATTCTCTTGCCGAAGCCTCCCAAGTCACTATAGCTGACACTACTAGAGATGGGGTCTTGCTCTTGCTCAAGCTGGTCTCCATCTAGTGAGTTCAAGCGATCCACCTGCTTCAGCCTCCCATAGTCCTAGGATTATAGGCATGAGCCACTGTGCCTGGTCATGAAAATATTTTTAATCTAAGATATACAATTAAAACTTGACTCTTGCTGTATAAAAACTTCTGAAATTTGACATCCTTTCCTCATCTTTCATTCTCTACTCTTTTTTTTTTTTTGGTAGAGACAGAGTCTCACTTTATCACCCTCGGTGGAGTGCAGTGGTGTCACAGCTCACAGCAACCTCCAGCTCTTGGGCTTAGGCAATTCTCTTGCTTCAGCCTCCCGAGTAGCTGGGACTACAGGCGCCCGCCACAATGCCCGGCTATTTTTCTGTTTTGCAGTTTGGCGGAGGTTGGGTTTGAACCCACCACCTTCTGTATATGGGCCAGCGCCCTACTCGATGAGCCGCCCTTTATTTATTTATTTTTTTTTGAGACAGAGTTTCACTTTGTCACACTCAGCAGAGTGCTGTTGCATCACTGCTCACAGAAACCTCCAACTCTTGGGCTTAAATGATTCTCTTGCCTCAGCCTCCCAAGTAGATGGGACTACAGGTGCCTGGCACAACACCCGGATATTTTTTGTGGTAGTTGTCATTGTTATTTACCTGGCCCAGGCGAGTTTCGAACCCACCAGTCTTGGTGCATGTGGCTAGTGCTGTAACCACTGTGCTACGGGCACGAAGCCACGGCTATTTTTTTTGAGGTAGTTGTCACTGTTGTTTGGCAGGCCCACGCTGGGTTCAAACCCGCCAGCTCCGGTGTAGGTGGCTGGGGCCCAGCTGCTGAGGTACAGGCGCCCAGCCATACAAATGAGGTATTTATATATCTTAATTCTGCAATAGTTCAGAAGACCCAGACGGAGTCACAACTCCTCTATCCTCCCCTGCTTCCTAATCCCCCATCAGGGTAACCCTGAGATAGTGGTGTGTCCTGCTTGCTGTACCCTGTCCCTGCATTTCCCACCTACTGTCCCAATCTGGAAGGAGAAAAACCTTCTTTCTTGTCACCCAATACGCCCCCCCCCTCTGTCTATGCCTCTTCCTCGGCTCTGCAGCTCTTCCCAGCTATGGGTTGGACCACCTGGTCTCTGTGTCCCCAGGAGCTCCCCTCACACATGCATGCAAACATGTGCCCATGTGCACACACACTCACCCAGCAGTGCACACACAGATACATAAGACCCAGGCACATACAGAGACAAGAGCTTAACAAAACGTGTATACACACACACACACACACACACACACTCTGCTGTCTTATTTGTACCCTGTATACACAGCATGCATACCAATATACACAGGGGTTGGGCAGCGCCTGTGGCTCAAGGAGTAGGGCGCCGGCCCCATATACCAGAGGTGATGGGTTCAAACCCAGCACCGGCCAAAAATTGCAAAAAATAATAATAATAATAAATAAATATATATATGTATATATATACACACACACACACAGATGTTTTTTCTGGAACCCATGTCTTTCTGGATCTTCATGTGCCTTTAGCCCCTTCTCCTTTCAGCCTCTCTCCCCTCAAGCCCAGCTCCAAGGAGTGTGCTCGGTCATCTGAGCGCTTCACCCCTGCACCTGCTCAACTCTCAGCCTGTCCCTAGAGCCTGGCCCAGGTGAGGTGGGGCCCCTGTGAACGCAGTGCTGTGGCCCCTCATTGAAGAACTGCTGTGGTCAGAGAGGACCCGGCCAACCCCACCTGGACTCTCCCTTCCCAGTTAAAGCCCCTCCACACTGGTCAGGCCCAAGCAGTCCATGTGGCCTTTTCTAGAGGTTGATAAAGGCAATGGGGAGAGTTGACCTCTCCAGCGCCTCTCACAGGGCTTCAAGCTGGTTTCCTGCAATTGCTTGCCCTCAGACTTGTGTTGGGTCAGTCCCTCTGTGACTCCTCCCTACCCCTACCCCCATGTGCACATTAAATGAATTTGTATGCCTTTCTTCAGTTTGAAAAACAAAAGAGAAACTCCAGCAAAACCCTGTGAGCCCCTGGCAGCTTCACCAAGCAGGGAGTGAGGGCTCAGCTCCCCCCAACGCCCAAGCATCATCTCCCCACCAGGGACTCCAGAAACCTTTTAGCCCCTGAGATGGGTACACAGCTTGGTCTCTTGACTGCCTGGCCAGTTGAGAAATGTTCGTGAAGGGCTCCCTCCCTCCCAGAAGGAGGAGGGCTAGGAAGAGATGCACAGGCAGGGCTGAGTTCTTACCACCATTCTCCTAACTGAATGTCATGAAATAAGGACAAAAACTCTAAATTATGGGTGGTGCCTGTCACTCAAAGGAGTAGGGCACCAGCCCCATATATTGGAGGTGGTGGGTTCAAACCCAGCCCTGGCTAAAAAAAAAAAAAAACTGCAAAAGAAAAAAAAAAAGCTGCAAAAAAATAAATCCTAAATTATGAAACATAGGTTAGTTTTAATTTTTAATTTCTTCTATAACACGAATTTAATGATGTAAAATGGGTGGGTAACTTGGGCCCTTAAGGCCATATATGGCCTTATTCGTTTTGTGTGTGTTTTTTTTTTTTTTGTAGAGACAGAGTCTCCCTTTATCGCCCTGGGTAGAGTGCCGTGGCGTCACACAGCTCACAGCAACCTCCAACTCCTGCGCTTAGGCGATTCTCTTGCCTCAGCCTCCCCAGTAGCTGGGACTACAGGCACCCGCCACAATGCCCGGCTATTTTTTTGTTGCAGTTTGGCTGGGGCTGGGTTTTATACCCAGCCACCCTCGGTATAGGGCCAGCGCCCTACCACCTGAGCCCCAGGCGCCTCGCTGGCCTTTTTCATCTTTATGTGTGACCTTTTGACTGAATCCAAATTTTACAGATTTTTTTTTTTTTTGTAGAGACAGAGTCTCACTTTATCGCCCTCAGTAAAAAGTGCCACACAGCTCACAGCCACCTCCAACTCCTGGGCTTAGGCAATTCTCTTGCCTTCCATGTAGCTGGGACTACAGGTGCCTGCCGAAACACCTGGCTATTTTTTCGTTGCAGTTTGGCCAGGGCTTGTTTTGAACCCACCACCCTCGGTATACGGGCCGGCGCCCTACTCACTGAGCTGCAGGCACTCTCTGATCCTTTTTAGTTTTATTAATAGATTTTTGTTTTGTTACATTTTTATTTTTAAGATGAATGTATTTAAAATATCAAAGAATAAAATAAGTTTCAAAGAAATAATCCTCCCAGTACTATTTTTACAGGTGTGAGTCACTGTGCCCAGATTGAATTATTAAAAGATTTGTATAAGAATTGCTATAGGGGCTCGGTGCCTGTGGCTCAACAGGCTAAGGCGCCAGCCACGTACACCTGAGCTGGCGGGTTCGAATCCAGCCCGGGGGCCCGCCAAACAACAAGGACAGCTGCAACCAAAAAATGGCCAGGCGTTGTGGCGGGTGCCTGTAGTCCCAGCTACTTGGGAGGAGGAGGCAAGAGACTCGCTTGAGCCCAGGAATTGGAGGTTGCTGTGAGCTGTGATGCCGCGGCACTCTATCCAGGGTGACAGCTTGAGGCTCTGTCTCAAAAAAAAAGAAAAAAGAATTGCTATAGGGTCTTGGCGCCTGTGGCTCAAACAGCTAAGGCGCCAGCCACATACACCTGAGCTGGTGGGTTCGAATCTAGCCTGGGCCCACCAAACAATGATGGCTGCAACCAAAAAATAGCCAGGCATTGTGGCGGGTGCCTGTAGTCCCAGCTACTTGGGAGGCGAGGCAGGAGAATCTCTTGAGCCCAGGAATTGGAGATTGCTGTGAGCTGTGATACCACAGCACTCTACCTAGGGTGACAGCTTGAGGCTCTGTCTCAAAAAAAAAGAATTGCTATAGGAATGCAAAATTTCTGTGTGATATGTCAAACGAAAAGACTTGAATATTTCTTTACAAGGTAAAACTAAGTCTACATTTGATATATGGCAAAAAATCCAAGCACTTTGCAAAAAGCTATTGTTTCTCAAAACACTTCTTTAATAGAAAATTTCAGATGAACATTTTCCCCTTGTAGCAAAGGACATTGATGAGCAGGATGATATTAGCAAATCATGTGAAGAATATGCAGCTGTAGGCCTAGTAATGAGAGAATACAATGATGGGTCCACTGACTTTGAGAATCATGAGAATACACTGAAATTAGCATTTTGGCCTCACTTGGTTGATATCGCCAAGGCACCTAATGAACTACAGATGGAATTTATTTATTTATTTTTATTTTTATTTTTTTTGAGACAGAGCCTCAAGCTGTCACCCTGGATAGAGTGCTGTGGCATCACAGTTTCACAGCAACCTCCAATTCCTGGGCTCAAGCGAGTCTCTTGCCTCCGCCTCCCAAGTAGCTGGGACTGCAGGCATCCGCCACAACGCCCGGCCATTTTTTGGTTGCACCATCATTGTTGTTTGGCGGGCCCGGGCTGGATTCGAACCCGCCAGCTCAGGTGTACATGGCTGGCGCCTTAGCCCGCTGAGCCACAGGCGCCGAGCCTATTTATTTATTTTTTGAGAGAGAGTCTCACTATGTCGCCCTTGGTAGAGTGCTATGGTGTCACAGCTCACAGCAAACTCAAACTCTTGGGCTTAAGCAATTCTCTTGCCTCAGCCTCCGAAGTAGCTGGGACTACAGGCACCCACCACAACGCCCGGCTATTTTTAGAGATGGGGTCTCACTCTTGCTCAGGTTGGTCTCTTGCTTTTCAATTACTAAGTGCGAGGAATCTGCATTCTCCTACCAAACCCAAATCAAGATGCCCTTAAGCTCCAACTGACTGATACCCATCTAGAGGATCAACTGAAACTGTGGAACTCCATGTGCAACCAAATATTCAAATGCTTCCCACTATAATCAGACACAACAAAGTCATTAAAATGTTTGGTAACTTTAAATTAATAGTTTTCATTTTAAAAAAATATTAGGTACAGGGTGGTACCTGTGGCTCAACAGAGTAGGGTGCCAGCCCCATATGCCTGAAGTGGTGGGTTCAAACCCAACCCCAGCCAAAAACTGCAAAAAAAAAATTAAGTACATAGATTTTTTTACAAAATAATGTACATTTTTAAGTTTATGTGATTGAAGTTTCTTGAAGGTGGCCTTATTTGAGTATAGCTAAATTAATCCAGTCTTCCAACATGAAAAGGTTTCCCCACCCCTCTACTGGGCAATTTGAAGGACAAACATTAACCAGGCAAGTTCAAAGGCTCTCAGGTGGGAGGGAAACTGGAGACCTGGTTCAAGGGAACAAAAGGTAAGTCTAGATGAAGGTGAGTTATGGGAGAAGAGGTCAGAGAAGACCCAGAAGATGCAGAGCCTTGAAGAAGAATCCACTTTTTACTCTGAGTGAGGTGAGAGCCATTAGTTTAGATAGTTCTAAACAGGTCAGCCATGAGATCTTTGCCTGTTTAAAGCACCACTGGCTGTCAGACAGAAAATGAATTGATCACATGTACCACCTACCGTTAAGCACATGAGCATTTCTGGAAGTGTTCTGCGGCTGGGCTGTTAATTTTAATCTGCATTTGTGCAATAACCTGTCTGCTATTTAGGGGCTGGAGTTCAGCATTTGGACTTGGATCCTCACACTGGTTTGCACCGCATGGGTGCTTAGTGAACAGTCACAGATTTCTGAGTTTATGCTTCTGTTTCTTTTCTTTTCTTTTTAGAGACAGAGTCTCACTTTGTCACCCTGGGTAGAATGCTATGGCATCATAGCTCACAGCAACCTCCAGCTCTTGGGCTTAGGCTGTTTCTTTTTCATGTATTTTTTTTTTTTTTAAGATAGAGTTTCACTTTGTCACCCTTGGTAGAGTGAGGTGGCTTCGCAGATCACAGCAGCCTCAAACTGTTGGGTTCAAGCAATTCTCTTGCCTCAGCCTCCCAAGTAGCTGGGACTAGGTGCCAGGCACAAGCCCCAGCTATTTTTAGAGATGGGTTCTCACTTTGGCTCAGGCTGGTCTCCAACTGGTGACCTCAGGCAATCCACTCGCCTCGGCCTCCTAGAGTGCTAGGATTACAGGCGTGAGCCACCACACCCAGTGATGCTTCTGTTCCTGAGTGAGCTTCTAGAGTCTTGCTTCTCAAAGTGGGTTCCTCAGACCAGCATCAACACCACCTGGAAGCTTGTAGGAAATGCAAAATTTAAGGCCCCATCCAGGCCTACTAAATCAGAATCTGTAACTTTAACAAGATTCCCGAGAAATTCTGATGCATGGCTGGGTGCTCTAGCACAGTGGTTATGGCACCAGCCACATACACAGAAGGTGGTGGGTTCAAACCCGGCCTGGGCCAGCTAAACAACTGCAACAAAAAATAGCCGGGCGTTGTGGCGGGCGCGTGTAGTCCCAACTACTCAGGAGGCTGAGGCAAGAGAATCCCTTAAGCCAAAGAGTTGGAGGTTGCTGTGAGCTGTGACGATACAGCACTCTACTGAGGGCAATATTGAAACTCTGTCTCAAAAAAATTAAAAAAAAAAAAGGGCAGCACCTGTGGCTCATCGAGTAGGGCGCCGGCCCCATATACTGAAGGTGGCGGGTTCAAACCCAGCCTCGGCTGAACTACAAAACAGAAAAATAGCAGGGCATTGTGGCAGGCACCTGTAGTCCCAGCCACTTGGGAGGCTGAGGCAAGAGAATTGCCTAAGCCCAGGATTTGGAGGTTGCTGTGAGCTGTGATGCTATGGCACTCTCCTGAGGGCGATGAAGTGAGATTCTGTCTCTACAAAAAAAAGAAAAAAAAAGAAATTCTGATGCATGGTAAAGTGTAAGAAGCACTTCCACAGTCAAGCACAGTGGTGCACACATGTAATCCCAGCACTTTGAGAGGCTGAGGCTAGAGGATTACTTAAGCCTAGGAGTTCGAAACCAGCTTGGGCAACACAGTAAGATCTTGTCCCTTAAAAATTTCTTTCTTTCTTTTTTTTTTTTTAAGAGACAGAGTCTCAACTTTGTCACTCTCGGTAGAGTGCTGTGGCGTCACAGCTCACAGCGACCTGCAGCTCTTGGGCTTAGCCGATTTCTCTTGCCTCAGCCTCCCGAGTAGCTAGGACTACAGGCACCCACCACAACGCCCTGCTATTTTTTTGTTGTTGCAGTTTGGCTGGGACAGGTTTGAACCCACCACCCTTGGTATGGTGGGGCCGGCACCCTACTCACTGAGCCACAGGCGTCACCCTAACAAAAAAAAAAAAATTTTTTTTTTTTTGTAGAGACAGAGTCTCACTTTATCACCCTCGGTAGAGTGCCGTGGTGTCACACAGCTCACAGCAACCTCCAACTCCTGGGCTTGGGTGATTCTCTTGCCTCAGCCTTCCGAGTAGCTGGGACTACAGGTGTCCACCACAACGCCTGGCTATTTTTCTGTTTTGCAGTTCGGCCGAGGCTGGGTTTGAACCTGCCACCTTCAGTATATGGGGCCGGCACCCTACTCGATGAGCCATAGGTGCCACCCCCCCAAAAAAAATTTTTTTAATTAGCCTGCATGGTGGTGGCACATGCGGTAGTCCCAGCTACTTGGGAGGCTGAGGCAGGAGGATCACATGAGCCCAGGATTTGAAGTGCAATAAGCTATGATCATGCCACTCCACTCGAGCCTGGGCAAAAGAGTGAGACCTTGTCTTTAAAAAGAAAAGCACTTCTACAAGGTGGAATAACATAAAGGCTTCAGAAAAATCAGTCATAGGCAGCAGGAAGAGTGTGTGCTTGGGGTGAGAGGTGCATTAAAAGATAGGCAGCCTTGAGTCTAGCTGGGATGGAGAGAGATTTTGTTTGGGAGTAAGAGAAGGTACATTCCAGGCTACTACAAAGCTAGGGAGGAGGAGGCAGGTGTGAGGATGGAGGGCACAGGGTCTGAAGCAGCCAGACCCAGGGTCTAGCAAAATGAGGAGGTAGAGATTCTAAGAAAGGTAGGTGGCTCTACTGGGTGGTGTCCCCTCAGATGGCTGAACAACAGGACTCTGGAGTTAGGCTGCTTGAGTCTGAACTCTGACTTTGCCTCCCAATGGCTGAGTGACCTTGGGCAAGTTACTTGACTCTCTGAACCTTCCTGTTTCCTCCTCTACACAGTGGGGATAATAACACACGTACCAACCAGGGTTGTTGGGAAGATTACATGAGATAGCACGATTAAAGTGCTTACTTAGGCTGGGCACAGTGCCTCATGCCTATAATCCCAGCACTCTGGGAGGCTGAGGTGGGTGGATTGCTTGAGCTCAGGAGTTTGAGACCACCCTGAGCAAGAGGGAGACTCCCTCTCTCTCTAAAAAAAATTTAAAAGGCTGGGTGTGGTGACTCATGCCTATAATCCTAGCACTCTGGGAGGCCAAGGTGGGTGGACTGCCGTGAGCTTAGAGGTTCGAGACCAGCCTGAGCCAGAGTGAGACCCCATCTCTACCACAAAAAAAAAAAAAAAAGAAAAAGAAAAGGGCCGAGCATTATGGTTGGCACCTCTAGTCCCAGCTACTTGGGAGGCTGAGGCGAGAGAATCGCTTAAGCCCAAGAGTTGGAGGTTGTGTTGAGTTATGATGACATGGCACTCTACTAAGGACCACAAAGTGAGACTGTCTCAATCAAAAAAAAAAAAAAAGAACAGGCTCGGCGCCTGTGGCTCAACAGGCTAAGGCACCAGCCACGTACACCTGAGCTGGTGGGTTCGAATCCAGCCCGGGCTCGCCAAACAACAATGACGGCTGCAACCAAAAAATGGCCAGGCGTTGTGGCGGGCGCCTGTAGTCCGAGCTACTCGGGAGGTGGAGGCAGGAGAATCGTTTGAGCCCAGGAATTGGAGGTTGCTGTGAGCTGTGATGCCACGGCACTCTATCCAGGGTGACAGCTTGAGGCTCTGTCTCAAAAAAAAAAAAACATAGCTGGGTTTCATGGCAGGTGCCTGTAATCCCAGCTATTTGGGAGCCTGAGGCAAGAGGATTGCTTGGGCCCATGAGTTTGTGGTTGCTGAGAGTTATGATGCTATGGGACTCCACTGGGGGCAAGAAAGTGAGAGTCTGTCTCAAAAAAATAAAGTGCTTGCTTAGTGGAGTGCCATGTGCAGTATAATTGTGGGGAGCACACAATAAATGTTGACTTCCACCATTATAAAAGTAGGAGTGAGCCTGGATAGGCCAGGCGAGGGCATTAGAGGGTTCTGGGGTGGGGAGTCTTGCAGTCTGTGTTTTAGGACAACGAATTCATGGGTGTCCAGATTTAAGTTACTGTAATGTGGGCAAGAGAGGATGAAAGGTGCCTTTCAGCTCAAAGAAGAGGGAAGCAGGTGCCCTGAGGGTGGAGGAGCCAGGGATCAGGGTGGCTCTGGGCTTTCTAAGCTAGGAGGTAGGCCAAGGGGCAAGCAGGCTCTGGGACATATCTGGCTGGGGTAAGGAGGAAGAGTTCAGGGAGGAGAGGTCTGGGGCACAAATGTTAGGACCAGAATAATCAAATAGGAGATATTCAGTCATAGAGGGTTTGTAGCTGCCTTAGGACAGATGAGGCTGGTCAAAGAGAACAGAGTAAGAAGGAGCCAGGAGGTGAGCTTGAGATGAGCACAGTGGGCTCTGTTGGGGTCTCTCCTAAAAGTGACAATCACCCTGAGTCAATGAAACTCAGAGGTGATTCCCCTTTTGCAGAGAGGAGGCAGGACCAGTATTAACACTTACTGGGCACCATCCATGCGCAGAAACTGGTTGGGCAATCCTTACAAGCATGAGTGTATGAAGGCTTCAACAGGCTTATGAGATGTGGCTAATACAACCACCATCCCCACATTGTGAATGAGAGAAACTGAGGCCCAGTGAGGCTGGGATTATTCCAGAATCTTTGGCGGGTTTGTCTAAACCTGGTGTTTGGGGAGGAGGGGGTCTGCCCTGATTAGCTGATTCCTGTGCTACTGATTACTCAATGTTTTGAACATCGCCCTGGTTACACAGCTGGATGGAAGAGGAAGAATCCGAGCCTAGCTCTAAACCACAATCCTCTTTCCATGGAGCGCAGTCACCACCCAGAAGCAGCACTCCTCAGGACAAGTGATGTGTGTCAAAGGGCTTCCTAAAGCACAGTATAAATATACCAAGTTTGCGGATTCCTCCCAGGCAGACGTGGGAGAGCCTGTTGAGCCCAAAGAAGCTGAGCCATGAGAAGGCAGAGGGGACGCTGCTGTGGAGAACCAGCATTTTCTCTGCTTGGTCAACGGGGAGCCTGATTCAGAAGGGAATTGTCCATGAGTGGAGTCCCACGGTCAGCCCCCAGGAGACTCGAAGTGCCAGACACCATCCGGCACGGACCAGGTTAGCCGGGGCTTGTCTCCAGGGACTGACCAGGCCCTCCTACCTCTGACCACCAGAGGGCGCTGCTCACCTAGTCTTCCTCCCTGCTGGCCAGAAACCTGGACTTTGGAGTCCTGGGAAGCTGACGCCAGGGACTTCCAGAAGTGGCAAAGAAGAGGTAGATGCTGAGTGGAGGTGGGACTTCATCCCTGCTCCACAGGAAGAGAAAGCTGAATGGAAGGCAAACTGATACCCACTTTCAGTTCCCAAAATAGCCCTGCAAAGGAGCTCTTGTTCCCATTTTATAGATGAGAAATGTGAGGCCAAAAAAATGTTGGGTAAGAGCAGGCCACAGAGAGGTGGTGCTGGGTCATTTGACTTTAGTTCCCAACGTGACCACAAGTAGATAGTTGTTCATCTGACCCTCCTGTGTCGCTGGTGCCCATGCCTGTGCGGATCCTAAATTCTTAATCACGGCCAGCACTGCTACAACTGTATCTTCTCCTTTGTTCCAACAATACCAGCAGCAGGCCTCTTAAAGGCAGTCCCTTCTAGACCTTCAACGTTTTTGAAGCCTGGCCACCAGGGACCTCCCCCTGCCCCCACCACCACCATCAGCGGCCACCCATCTCAGCAACTCCCCATCTGGGCAGAGTCTGTGGCCTCCTCTGTGCAGCTGTGACCTACTGAATGTCCCTTCCCCATCCCAGGGACCCCGGGGGGTCCCCATGGCAGGCAGCAGCACAAATAAACAATGGGAGGATTGGACCAGGAAGAGCCTGTTGTTGAGGCCAAAACAGGCAGCAACGGTTTTTTTTTCCTCTCAGCTCCTACCAACTCCTTTTATGGCCTCTAGGCCCAGTTCCTTCTTCACAAAAAGTTAGAACTGGAAAAGGCCTTAGGAGTTACTGAGTCCAACCTGGGCCAACATTCTCCTTTTCTATAGGGAAAAAAAAAACCCAAAAACCTTCGTGGCGCCTCCCGGTCTCCAGCCAGCTTCACAAGACTAGGGTAAGGCAGGTAGCCTTCTCCGCCGGAGGGAAACTCTAGCCCTGGGGCGGGACCCCGGCAGTCCGCCCCTGGAGGCCCGGTCTCTGCACCTGTAAAACGGGGGCGGGCCTAACCGTTGCTTCTTCAAAGGCCTACAGTTCCCAGCTTGGAGGTTACGTATCTAGCCCCAGGGGCCCGCCCTAACGAACAACTACTTCGGACCCCCGCCTTTTTCCTCCCCCTGCCCAGGGAGCTGTGGGCGGCTCGCGTGCCCCGGGCGCACGTGCGGGCAAGTGATCATGTGTGTACAGGAGCGTGTGCGTCCGCGTCCGCAGTGGTGCCGGGGGTCTGTGCGCGCCCCCCAAGTGCCGGCCGCCAGCTGCGGCCCAAGCAGCATTCGCCAGCCAGGTGACCGTGCGCAGCGCTGCGTGTGTTCCGCATGTACTAGCCTGGGCCGCCCACCCGCCGGCAGGGAGCACGCGGTGCGCGACATCGGGAACCGGGGGCTTCTGGTTCTCAGTCCTGGGGACCGGCTCCCCCCGCCCCCCACCCCTGGCACTTTTCCTGCTGGGCTAGACGCGCTCCCGGCCTCGGACGGAGAGCAGCCCCGCCCAGTCCGGCTGGTTGGGGTGGTGCGGCTGCCGGGAGCGCGCAACCCCTTCCCCGCCCGCCCCGGCGGCCCGATGGGTTTTTCCATGACTGCATCCGGCCACCGGGCGCCTTTGTTCCCGCTGTCCCCGTCCCGCCTCTGCCCTGAGCGCCCGGGTTTTTCCAGTGCTAAACTGGAGCAAGGAGGAACCACCTCCCGCGCACTGGCTCAGGTGGCGCCCTAGGCAGGCCCCTAGACCCTTTCCGAGGAGCCGAGCCCTCTCCAGACGTGCTGCCCTGTAGCCCTTTCCCCACCTCCACGGATGTGGCCGCTGAGCCACACGCTTATGTGCAAATTTGACCATCAACCCGGCACGCGCGCCTCGACGTTTCGCAAAGGCGCTGTTAGCGCCTTGAGTCCCTCTCGGGGGCTGTACGTTCTTAGGGTATGGGCGTCGCCTTTGCCTTGGGGTGCGAAGGGCCTCAGGAGGCCTGGCCGCTAGCTGAGGGGACCCTCGCGCGCGCTCACGCGGGGGGAGGTCTTGGCGCACCGGCCGCTCCCGCCCCCACGGGCAAGTGGGCACGAGCGCGGGCAGAAAGCTACAGAACTCGGGGATGGACCTTGGCGAAATGCGCGGGGTGGAGGGGTAGGAGGGTGGGGAAGACATTCGAGACAGTGAGGGCAGTCCCAGACCCTGGGTCCCCATTTGTACCGTGGGAACTGTGCTTCCGGGTCCGATCCTGCCTGCTCTCAGTTGAATTCGCTCGGTCGGTGCAACTCCGCCGGCCTGGGAGCCTCCCAGCTATTAACTGGCCATGTTGGCGGGAAAAGTGTAAAAAAAGGCTGTGTTCGCAGGGAGCTCTCCAGGTGACGCCAGACTCGCAGGGGGCCTACAGACTGGGGTGAGAGGAGAAGTTGGGCAGAGGAGGGGTCCCAGATTAAAAGGGTGTCTGCCTCTGGGGGGGGTTAGAGCCCCAAGCCGGCCCCCTTCCCGCAGCCAGCAGAAGCCGGGAGGTGCGTGTGGTAGGAAGGGGGAGGGGAAGGACATCCAGGTCCCCAGAGGCCCAGAGCTGCCTTGCTGTGCTGGGTGAGAGGTAGCGCCCCGTCGCCCTTTGAATGCCAGCTCTCTGGCCTAAGTAGTAACCGGAAGCCCGCAGGCTACTTTGGAAAGGTCCTTCTTCCAGGTGCTTTTGTAAGCTTTGCCTTCTCTCCCAGGTGGCCCCGTGTCTCGGGCCCCTCCCTTCTTAGCCTGCTTATTTGGTCTCTGAGCCTGGACACCCCCTACCACCACCCTTCTTAGCCTTCTGATTTGGTCTCTGAGCCTGGACACCCCCTACCACCACCAACCATCCCAGGATGAGAAAGCCTTGGTCCAGCACACCTAGTAAGGTTCACAACTGCGCAGGCAGATTCCCTTTGCTCTGTGGAGTTGGTAGGAGGTTCCAGAAGCTGAGGCAGAGCCCCTCCCCAGAGCGGAACTTTAACTGAAATAGCTGCTGCTCTCCCAAGCCTGGCACCTGAGGCCCTCAGTGCGTACAGCACCTCACCCAGTACCACCACCTATGAAATAGTATTGACCAGAATGGCCAGACGGGCAAGGCCTCTTTAGACCTGATTAAAATACTGGGATGAGGCTCTGCGCCTGTGGCTCAAGCAGCTAAGGCGCCAGCCTCATACACCTGAGCTGGCAGGTTCGAATCCAGCCTGGGCCGCCAAACAACAATGACAGCTGCAACCAAAAAATAGCCAGGCATTGTGGCGGGCACCTTAGTCCCAGCTACTTGGGAAGCAGAGGCAGGAGACTCGCTTGAGCCTAGGAGTTGGAGGTTACTGTGAGCTATGATGCCACGGCACTCTACCTAGGGTGACAGCTTGAGGCTCTGTCTCAAAAAAACAAACAAACAAACAAACAAAAACTGGGATGAGCAGGATGATAGCATTCTGGCTTCTGCTTCTCCCTGCACCCTGTACAGGAGGGAGATCTAGTCAATACAGGTGGTTCCTGTGGTAAGCCAACCCTGGGGAGAGCAGCGTAGGAAGAAAACCTGTTGGCAGATGGTTAGTGTGATGGGTCACAGGTGTGATTTCCACGAGGCGGCACACGTCACAGGTTTTGTCACTCACAGATGAGATGAGTGTACAACTGACATCCTGTGTCTTACCTTCTTTTTTTTTGAGACAGAGCCTCAAGCAGTCACCCTGGATAGAGTGCTGTGGCATCACAGCTCACAGCAACCTCCAATTCCTGGGCTCAAGCCAGTCTCTTGCCTCCGCCTCCCAAGTAGCTGGGACTACAGGCGCCCGCCACAACACCCGGCCATTTTTTGGTTGCAGCCGTCATTGTTGTTTGGCAGGCCCGGGCTGGATTCGAACCCGCCAGCTCAGGTGTACCTACGTGGCTGGTGCCTTAGCCCATTGAGCCACAGGCACCGAGCCCTGTGTCTTACCTTTTTGTTTGAGTGTCTTGTCTTTGTAGCTCACAGCAATCTCAAACTCTGGGGCTCAAGCCATCCTCTTGCTCGGCCTTCCGAGTGGCTGGGACTACGGGCGCCCGCCACAAGATCTAGTTGTTTTTAGAGACGGGGTCTTGCTCTTGCTGATCTGAACCACTCATTCTCCCCATCACATCCCTCCTCACAAACATCTTCCAGAACTTCTCTTGGGGTCAGAGTGTTCTCCCTTTAACCACAAGGAGTTCAGGAGAGCAGAAACAAAGAGGATGCTTTGATCTTGGTGGGTTTTAAAAGTAGAGTGAGGGCAGTGCCTGTGGCTCATCGAGTAGGACGCTGGCCCCATATACCAAAGGTGGTGGGTTCAAACCTGGCTTCGGCCAAACTGCAAAACAGAAAAATAGTCGGGCATTGTGGCAGGCGCCTGTAGTCCCAGCTACTCGGGAGGCTGAGGCAAGAGAATCGCCTAAGCCCAGGAGTTGGAGGTGCTGTGAGCTGTGTGACGCCACGGCCCTCTACCGAGGGCAATAAAGTGAGACTCTGCCTCTACAGAAATAAATAAAATAAAAGTAGAGTGAAACTTCCAGTAACAATAGCAAATGCTTATTTAGTATTTGCTATCTACCAGGCTGTTTACATTGATTCGTTTAACCCACGTAACCACCCTGGGAGGCACCATCATCTTCATTTTATAGATGAGGAAACAAGCACAAGACATTAAGCAACCTGTCCAAGGTCATACAGGAAGAGACACTGTTTGATACCAAGCAAGCAGGCAGCCTGGCCCCAAAGCCTGTGCTCTTAAACTGTTCTTGTGAAATTTTGCACAAGCAGTATTGGGGAGCAGTGTTAACGAGCATTGCTCATGTATCTGTAAAGTATGTAAACTAGAAGGAAAACAATATGCACATAGGTGCTGGGTTTTAAGAGACATTTTTCTGGCTCGGTGCCTGTGGCTCAACGGGCTAAGGTGCCAGCCACGTACAACTGAGCTAGCAGGTTCGAATCCAGCCCGGGCCCACCAAACAACAATGACAGCTGCAACCAAAAAAAAAATGGCCAGGCGTTGTGGCGGGCGCCTGTAGACCCAGCTACTTGAGAGGCGGAGGCAGAAGACTCGCTTGAGCCCAGGAACTGGAGGTTGCTGTGAGCTGGGATGCCACAGCACTCTATCCAGGATGACAGCTTGAGGCTCTGTCTCAAAAAAAAAAAAAAAGAGACATTATTCTGGCATAACACTTTTATAACAGTGCTGTCTGCCCCAGTTCCCTCTTTGTGGCTGTTATAATTATTTTATGGGCTTTTTATTTTTTATATTTTTATATACATATACATATATATATATATGTATGTTTTGTTTTGTTTTTTTTTGGCCTGCCACAACGCCCGGCCATTTTTTGGTTGCAGCCATCATTGTTGTTTGGTGGGCCCGGGCTGGATTTGAACCCTCCTGCTCAGGTGTATGTGGCTGGCACCTTAGCCCGTTGAGCCACAGGCACCAAGCGGCTTTTTCTTTTTTAATTACAAAAAATAAAAACCGGCTGTCAGCTGCAAAATTTCTGACACTCAGATTATCACCTTGCTGCTAGAAAATTCCAGGCCCTTCCAGCAGTAATGTACTTTGTATAACATTCCTTCATCTCATATTTATTGACTTGGCTGTCTATATCCAGCCTGTAGCAGATGCTGTGCGGAGGGGGTGGGGAGCAACCTTAGCAGGAAGAGAACTGTACTGTCTACTTGGGGAGACAATATGTACATCTGTGGAACAGTGATAGCTTTAATTGCCAAAAGTAGTTCAGTTAACTAGCAGCTAATATCTGATGGAGACCTGTGGGCAAGTGAAACTAATGTGGCCTCCAGATGCTTCTGATTTTCATGCTCTTGTGAGGTCCCCTTCTCCTGAGTGTAGGCAAGGCCTGTTACTTGATTTCTTTAATTTTTTTGAGACAGTCTCACTTTCTTGCCCCTGGTAAAGTGCCATGGCATCATAGTAACCTCAAACTCTTGGGCTCAAGTGATGCTCTTGCTTCAGTCTCCCAAGTAGCTAGGACTACAGGCAGCCACCACAATACCCAGCTGTTTTTTTTTAGAGACGGGGTCTTGGGTGGTGCCTATAGCTCAAAGGAGTAGGGCACCAGCCCCATATGCTGGAGGTGGCGGGTTCAAACCCAGCCCAGGCCAATAACTGGGAAAAAAAAAAAAAAGAAAAGAAAGAGACGGGGTCTTGCTCTTGCTCAGGCTGATCTGGAACTTGGGAGCTCAAACAATCCACTGGCCTGAGCCTCCCAGAGTGCTAGGATTACAGGCGTGAGCCACCGCTCCTGGCCAGAAATCAATGTTTTCAAAGAGAGAAACTGACTCCAGATTCAAAGAGGGATTTGTTATGTGGACAGTACCCATGTAGAATCCATAGAGCATGGAGTCTGAAGCACCTTGATCCACCTGCAATTCAAGATCCCTCGTCCTGACTCCTTTGGTCTCATCTCTGCAGTGGGACAGCCAGTCACTGCCTGTCTGCACTGCACCCTCCCGCTGCCATGTCACATTCTCCCACTCACTGCCCTCTTCCTGGACTGTCCTCCTTTTGCTCATTGGCTCCTACATTTCAAGGACCAATTAGGTCCTGTCACCTTTTCTGCAAAGCCTCCTTTAGTCCTGGAGCAGAATTAACTGCTTTCTCCCTGAACACCCAGATCTCTGTTATCAGAGGCATCATGTTGTATTACTCACTTGTCACTAAGTTTTATAGTGCTGTGTCTCCTGATAGGTGTGAGAGATACAGTGACAAATACAGCACAGGGTTGTCTGTGGGGGCCGACAGCCTGGTAGTGGGAGAGCAGTCATGGGCCTATCCTTTCCTCCACACAGGATCTGTCTTCTCACATCCTTGGAGCTCAGCATAAAACACAGCAGCCACAGTGTTTATGAAATGAACGATTGGGGCTGGGCAAGCCTTCCTCTGTTGTCTTGTGGGCAGTTGCTGGCTTCCTGACAGGCTTTGGGAATGTGTTAGCTTAAAATATATCCCAGTAGCTGAATCTGTTGTACATCATGATTTAGTGATGTTCATATGAACTCAACATTCAAAATTCCGAGAGCAAATGGTCAACAGAAACTGACTTAGTTTACTTGTGATTGATGTAAGGCTTTGGGGGCTGACTGCATTAATCAGTAGGCTCAGCAGCATTTTAAGGTTGTTTGTGGTTTATCTTAGTCAAGTTTCTGCAATATAGAAGGAGATAAGGAACATCCTGTGCCTGTGATGAGAGATTTATGCATCTAATTTATCTGAAAATTGAAGGACTTAAGCAGCAAGTTAAAAGGAGAAGGACTAAGGTGTGGCCTCTTAGCCTGTTGCTCCTCACCACGCCCAGGTGTTTGTAAATTGGGATATTCAATTCCTGCACAACTAGTGGCAGCCTCACTTGGCAAGACCTCCAGGGGGTGCTGCCTGTGCAGTCAGGTGAAGTTTGGGAGAGTCTGAGGGCCCTGGAGGACACAGACTGGAGCTAGGTTGTAGCCATGGGAGCAGCCACTGCACCCTCCCACTAGCCATCCCTCTCCTAGCCATCCCAGGCAAAGGTGTAGCCACCTGTGACCACTCTCCTGGAGACCTTCCTTCCTCCCTCCGAGGCTGGGGCAGTGCTACTCCTTGTTCCTCGTCTGTGTGGTCCTTGGCAGCCCTCCAGCGTACTGCTCTCTAGATCCTGCATCTTGCTGTATCATAGATGAGTTTCCTGGCAGTGGCCCATCCTGCACCTGGGCTTCTATTATCTCTGCTCAGAATGCCTAAGCTACTCCCAAATCCCCTAACGGGCACCTCCACCCCACCCTTAGACACGGACCAGGGCCTCTAAGAGTCCTTTTTGCAATATGGGAGGTTCCTGGAATCTGACTAGTTTCTCTTCATTCCCTGGAACCTGTTTATTGTAGGTTGCACCCTCTCCCCTGGGGGGCTCTAGTAGGCTTCTCTCCAGCCTAGGGGAACCTGTTTGCGTTTGTTTCCTCCATGGCCTAATTTCACTCCTTCCTCCTGGGCAGAGATGATGCACCTTTTATAACTTAAGCTGCGGGAGAAATGGTCTTAGGAATGGCCCAGGGTGGCATCTGTGGCTCAGTGAGTAGAGCTCCCGCCCCATATACCGAGGGTGGCAGGTTCAAAGCCAGTTCTAAAAAAAATAAAATAAAAAAGGAATGACCTCCCTATCCCCCCAAAATATATATATATATACTCCCTCAATCCAATTACAATCTAAAATGTATAATATTATTATTCTTCTTTTTTTTTCTTTTTTGAGACAGAGTCTCACTATGTCCCCTTGGTAGAGTACCGTGGAGTCACAGCTCACAGCAACCTCAAACTCTTGGGCTTAAGCGAGTCTCTTGCCTCAGCCTCTCAGGTAGCTGGGACTATAGGCGCCAGCCACATGCCCAGCTATTTTTTATTGCAGTTGTCGTTACTTAGCTGGCCCGGGGCCAAGTTCGAACCTGCTAACCTCGGTGTATGTGGCTGGTGCAATAACCACTGTGCTATGGGCACCAAGCCTAAAATGTAAAATATTCAGTGAAACACGCCCTGTGTATCAACTCTCCCCCTCCTTCCATCCTCCGTAAATCCACACCATTCTTCGTATCCTCTCTTCATATTCATTCTTCTGTCTGATCCTTGAGATGTGACAATTTTGGCTGGAACTCTTGGCCAGGTACCTGTCATTAATTTAGCTCCCCACTCAGACTTGACACAAGGTTGTGGAAGGACTGCCTGCTGCACTCTGCTTGCCCTCAGGGCCCTACCTCTGCCCAGCTCCCAGCTCCAGTCCCAGGATGTTGCTCTGGAGCTCCTTGGGGGACATCTCTCCAGGGGAGAGGTCGATCTTCGTCTGATCTCTTCCTCAACCAGACAGTTTGGCCCCAGGCAGTTTCCAGCTGATACTGTGAGGTTAAACACTGCAGGGGCCTGGCAGGGTGGCTCACCCCTGTAATTCTGGCACTCTGGAAAGCCCAGGCAGGTGCATTGCTTGAACTCACTCAGTGAGCAAGAGCAAGACCCTGTCTCTACTAAAAATACAAAAAATTGAGGCAAGAGGATCCCTTGAGCCCAAGAGTTGGAGGTTGATGTAAGCTATGACGCCATGGCACTCTACCCAGGGTGATAGCTTGAGACTCTATCTCCTAAATAAATAAATAAATAAATAAATAAATACCACAGGGGGCGGCGCCTGTGGCTCAGTGAGTAGGGGGCCGGCCCCATATACTGAGGGTGGCGGGTTCAAACCCAGCCCCAGCCAAACTGCAAAATACCCGGGCGTTGTGGTGGGCACCTGTGGTCCCGGCTACTTGGGAGGTTGAGGCAAGAGAATCGCCTAAGCCCAGGAACTGGAGGTTGCTGTGAGCTGTGTGACACCACGGCACTCTACTGAGAGCGATGAAGTGAGACTCTGTCTCTACAAAAAAATAAAATAAAATAAAAAAATAAATACCACAGGAAGTCTTTTCTTTCTTAAAAATCAAAGAGAGTTCTCTTTTGAAAAAATAGTTATGCACATAATAAAAATTCAATAAGAAAAAAAGGCCTAAGGCCAGTGTGGTTCACACATGTAATCCTAGCACACTGGGAGGCTAAGGAGGGTGGATTACCCTGAGCTCAAAGATTCAAGACCAGCCTGAGTCAGAGCAAGACCGCCTCTAAAAATAGCCAAGTGTTGTGGAGGGTGCCTGAAGTCTCAGTTGCTCAGAAGGCTGAGACAAGAGGATCACTTGAGCCCAAGAGTTGGAGGTTGCTGAGAGCTATGACGACAGGGCACTCTACTGAGGGCAACAAAGTGAGACTGTCTCAAAGAAAACAAGGCCTGGCATTGTGACTCACACCTGTAATTCTAGCACTCTGGGTGCCAAAGCGGGGGGATTACTTGAGCTCAGGAGTCTGAAACCAGCCTGAGCAAGAGTGAGACCCCTTCTCTACCAAAAATAGAAAAATTAGATGAGCATGGGATTACGTACCTGTAGTCCCAGCTACTTGGGAGGCTGAGGAAGGAGGATCACTTGAGCCCAGGAGTTTGAGGTTGCGATGAGCTTAATGGCACCTCGGCACTCTACCTGTATCATAGCAAAAGAAAAATGTAAACAGCTAGCAATGAGAGTTAGCTCCAGCTCATCACAGTCAAATTATGCACATGGTTAGACCTAAAGCCCGAAATGCGGATAAATGAAACCATGGGACACCTACACCTTGCTTCTTACATTGGCCAACTTCTCAGTAAGCTGAGGCCCAGTGTAGCAACCACTAGCTCTTTTTTAAAAACTTAAAACATGGCTCGGGGCCTGTGGCTCAACGGGCTAAGGCGCCAGCCATGTACACCTGAGCTGGCGGGTTCAAATCCAGCCCAGGCCGCCAAACAACAATGACAGCTGCAACCAAAAAATGGCCGGGCGTTGTGGCGGGCACCTGTGGTCCCAGCTACTTAGGAGGCAGAGGCAGGAGACTCGCTTGAGTCAGGAATTGGAGGTTGCTGTGAGCTGTGATGCCACAGCACTCTATCCAGGGTGACAGCTTGAGGCTCTGTCTCAAAAAAAAAAAAAAAAAAAAAAACTTCCTCAGGGAAGGAGGTGAGAGCCACACTGACATTTGTTCCTCTTGGCTGACAGTTGAGTCAGGTAACTGAGTCTGGTGATAAGGCCACAGAGGGTCGCTGTCCACCAACAACATTGGGTATTTACTCTTAGCACTTCGCAACACAGATTGGATGAGGGATCCTTTTATTGCTCATATTTTGCATTAGGTCTAGGAAGAACAATTTCCAGTATGGATAAGCAATTAATGGAAGAATGGAGAATTAATGCCAAGGTCAATTATGTGAGGACTAGAACAACAGGCCAGCGGAAGGGCAGGTGGACCTACTGCCAGGCTGGCATTAGCCTGGAAGCCACTTAGTCAGGGTGCAGCCCACTGCTGCGTTCTGGACAGAATCCCCTGAGAGGAGCAGCTAAGAAGTGAGAAGTGCAGACACCGCTGCCTCTCTAGGAGGTTACATGAATGTCAAACGAAACATGAGAATTTCAAAGTTATCAGAGTTAAGATCACATCATATTTTCTGGCAATAAATAAATATAAGCCCATGCTCCAGAAAGGCCACTGGGGCTTGGAATAATAACAATAGCCAACAATTATTAAGTATTCCCTTTTCGTGGAGTAAATAATGAGGTGAGGACACAGAGCAAGCCCACGGTATGCAAAGCCTTTTGCAGGCACTCTGCCCACCAAAACAAGAGGTAGCAAACTGGTTCCCTCCAAGACTCGTTTCCTTTGAATTACCTGTATATATTAATATTAAAACATGAATTAATTGCTAAGATTTAAAAACCAGAGGTTTGTTTCTTATTTTTTCCTAGAGATAGGTTCTCCCTCTGCCATCAAGGCTGCAGTGCAGTTGTCCTGATCACAGATCACTCACCATAGCCTTGAATTCCTGGGCTCAAGTGATCCACCCTCCTTGGCCTCCCAAAGCACTGGGATTACAGTCCTGGCCACCACACCCAGCCTTTCAATGGTTTTCACATAAATGCAGGTTTCTGATTTCTCTTGAAAAGCCATCACAAGCTATCTAGCAACAGATCAGTCCCACAGAGCAGCGAGTGCCTCCTCAATTACGTCCCCATGTTCCCCAAAGCCCAGCCTCTTGCAAGTGCTGAGGCCAGGAGGACGAATTCTGGGAAACCAAGGCTTCCTGTCAGGGGGTCCAGAGCCCTTAGGGATCTGGGATCCAAAATAGAGTCCTTCAGGGCCAAGGCACAATGGCTCACTCCTGTAATCCTAGCGGGCTGGGAGGCCAAGGCAAGTGGATTGCCGGAGCCTACAGGCTGAGACCAGGCAGAGCCAGAGGGAAACCTCATCTCTCAACTAGTTGGACATTGTGGCCAGTGCCTGTAGTCCGAGCTACTCAGGAGGCTGAGGCAAGAGAATCGCTTGAGACCTAGAGGTTGAGGTAGCTGTGTGCTGTGACACCACGGCACTCTACTGAGGGTGGTAACTGAGACTCTGTCTCAAAAAAGGACAAGAAAAAAGAGAAGAAATAAGGTCCTTCATGAATTTCATTCTTTGGGATCTAGTAGGTCATGATGGAACCAGGTTGACAAGATTTGAAGCCATCACCTAGACTGTAAACCTGAGGGAGAAAATAGATCCCTAGGAATTAATTCTAGTTTCGCCAGCTTTTTCTCCTGAAGCCTATTCTGGGTCCCCAAGCCCATTAATTATTTACTTTAACAACTTATTGGAATTTATCATCAATTCTCTTCTCTGGGGACCAAGAAGTTGATAGTAAGAGTTCATGAATCCCTGAACGGCTTTCTTGCCCTCCACTCTCTGCACCGCCTCACATCCTGGGGAGAGGCCCGTGTTTTACCGGTTTGAGAGGCTGGCCTAGTTTGAGATTGGCACTAAGAAGTCGGCTGGAGTTGGGCACGGTGGCTCGCGCCTGTAATCCTAGCACTAAGGGTGGCCAAACCTGAGCAAGATCAAGATCTGTCTCTACTAAAAAGAGAAAAACTAGCCTGGCGTTGTGGCAGGTACTTGTAGTCCCAGCTTCTCTCCGGAGGCTGAGGCAAGAGGATGGCCTGAACCCAGGAGTTTGAGGTTGTGAGCTGTGACCACGGCACTCTACCCTGGGCGACAGAGTGAGACTCTGTCTCAAAAAAACCAAAGAAGTACTTGCATTATAGTAGCTGGGGGCAGGGTTATGGGGACTTCTCGAGTCTTATGCTTTCGTGTATTCCCACAATTTTTTAAAATTTGAATTAGTTTTCTTTTTCGCACGCGAGGCTGGCCACCAGGTGGCGCCGCGAGTCTGGGAAAGCGGGCTCCGCCGGATGCCGCGGGGTCTCCGGGCCGGCCTCGCAGGGCCCCGGGGCGGGGGCCGGGCGGCGAGGGAGCAGCTCCAAAGGTGGGAGCGCTTTGTGTTGGTGGGAAGACCGCTCTGCTTCCCAGCCTTCTTCCCATTGCAGACCTAGTTCAGATGGGCGGGGGCTGTAGAAGAGCCTGGATATATTCACCAAAGGGATCCCCTTTCCAATAAAATTTTGAAATTTATCAACCCAAGATTGTTAAACCATGAAAAGCCCTTCGGGGGGTGTGAACCCCTTGCATACTTGCAGGCTGCGTCAGGTCTGGGGACATCGCGCGGCGGTGCAGGCGCTTCCCTCGCCGCTCCCCCAGCTCCGCCAGGCCTGGCCCGGGAAGTGCGGACCCGGCGGTGCGCGCCACTCTCCTGCCCGGCCCCGGGGCAGAGCCGGACTCGGCCTGGCCGGGGCTGCTGCTGTCGCTTCTGTCGCGGATGCCGAGAATTCCTGCGTCACTGTCGAACCCAAGGACACCAAAGTGGGGCAGCTGAGCTGGGACCCCATCCTGAATCACGCCGGCGATGCCTGCCTGGTGCGGGGACTGGGGGACAGAGCGCGCCCTGGCAGGGCAACTTCAGCGGGCGGGCCAGGGGCGGAGCTCGCAGGGAGCCGACTTCGGGGCTTTGAAGGATGAACAGAGGTTCTCTCAGGCGGGCAAAGCGGAAGAGCAATGCAGGCAAAAGGAACAGCACGCGAAAGACAACGCAGGTGTGTAGCACTCGGGGGGTTGTGGACAGACAAATTACTCTGGTAGCTGGGACGTGAACGGTCAAGTGGGGAGCTGTGACAGTTGCGGCTGGGGCGGGGGCGCCAGATGGTGGGAGGCCTTGAGTGCCGGGCTAAGGAGCTCAGACCGTACTGTCCTGGGGACTTGAACAGGGGTGTTTTTTGTTTTTGACAGGGAGTACTTGGCCTTTAAAGATCAGCTGTCCGGAAAAACCTCCCTTTTAGCAACCAGAAGCCTTTCCAAATGATATAAAAACCAGACCCCAATGGTAGCTTCCTTCTGAGCAAGGGGGGAAAGGAAGGGCATCCTCGAGGAAGGAGGCCATAGTCACCCCGAAGCTGGTGGAATGGGAAAAACCTTGGAAGCCAATCTTCTCCTTCCAAAACTTAGCAGAGAAGTGCTGTGATGCTGGAGTCTCCTGCCTCATCCCTCTTTCCTGCAACGCCCTGCTCTGGATGTGGCCGGGGGACCCACTGACATCCACCATCTTTTGAGGCCTAGGAAGAGCCGACATTAGATGGGTGAGACCAAGTCATCTTCTCCAGCTCCTCTGAACCAAGGGGACAACACAGGCTCAGAAAAGCAGCCATGGACCAGTGCTTCTCAGCCCTGAATGCCTTTAATGCCTATGGACCAGGGAACGTAGATTAGGGAGCCCTGGAGATCTTCTCTCTCAATTCTTTTTTTTTGGGGGGGGGAGACAGAGTCTCATTTTATCCTCCTCGGTAAAGTGCTGTTAGCATCACAGCTCACAGCAACTTCAAACTCTTGGGCTTAGGCGATTCTCTTGCCTCAGCTTCCGAGTAACTGGGACTACAGGCACCCACCACAACGCCCGGCTATTTTTTGCAGTTTGGCCGGGGCCGGGTTTGAACCCACCATCCTTGGTATATGGGGCCGGCGCCCTACCCACAGAGCCACAGGCGCCGCCAAATTCTTTCATTTTATAGATGTAAAAAGTGAAACCCAGAAAGGTTAAATGACCCTTTATCAGGCACACAGCTAGTGGCCTAGTACCTGGTGGAAAAGGGAGCCGTGTGTGTGCTCAGTTTGGAAACTGGGTGGTGTGGGTGCTGGCAGGGTAGCGGGAGGGAGACGCTCAGACACAAAGCTGCTGCACAACCTGAAGGACTGCAAGCACCTGAAATGGGTGCTCATAGCTCAAATCCAGGATACCAGTGCCCAGGCTGGAGCACCGTGGCGTCACAGCTCACAGAAGCCTCAAACTCCTGGGCTCAAGTGATCCTCCTTCCTCAGCCTTCTAAGTAGCTCTAACTACGGGCACCCACCACCATGCCCTGATAGTTTATTTTTTTTTCACCTGTTTTTAGTAGAGATGGGGTCTCACTTTGCTCAGGCTGGTCGCAAACTCTCGAGCTTAGGCATTCCACGCACTTCAGCCTCCCAGAGTGCTGGGATTACAGGGATGAGCCACAGCACCCAGCAAGGTGCCTTCCTTTTCATCAGCATTTGCAATGCCAGTGTGGTTTTCTTTTTTTCAACAAGACACTGCAGTCATCAGGACTCTTGGCTGTGGTGAGAACTCAACTTGACCCAGCCTAGTCAAGTGGTCTCCATCTAATGGCGGCTCCCAGAGGAGCTTCCACCAGTGGAGCGGACCACACACCTGGGTTTCAGCTGTCTCCTGGGTTCGGCATCTTTCTGCCCTTGCAGACTGAAGGAGAAGCAGTTGCAGAGAGGATGAGTCAGGTGAGAAAGTGTTACAATGTCACCTTGAGGACCAGAGGCCGCTTCAAGTGTTATACCCACCTGTCATCATACTTTGGAGGCAGGGACCATGTCTGGTTTAAAGGTCTCCCAGCATCTAGCACATCCCTGGCTCACAGCAGGTACTCAACATATGCTGAATGAAGGAACATCAGTTGAATGCAGCTCCAGGAGTGAATGCTGGGTTAGGGTGTGAGGGTAGCCGTGTCTGGTGCGTGATTGCGCTGGAGTTCCCCGCCCCACCTGGGGCCATGCCCTACTCTAGACCCTGGACTTCCCCACAGGGACTTGAGGGAGGGGCATGCCTTCCCCAGGGAAGAGAAGGAGGGGTTAGGTGTTCCCACAGCTTTCCTCCCCCCCCCAGCTGACTCTGGAGGTGTGCTACTCACTGACGGAGCGTCACTCAAGGCAAGGGCTCTCCGTAAAGCCTTTGCATTCTTCAGTTCACCATCCGGCAGAGGACGTTAAAAACAATGTTGTTTTGAAAACAGAATTTGATCCGTGAAGAATAGATCCAACTTGCACTCTGACTTCATTTACAGACTTTATTCAGAACTAGAGAGCACTCTATTTTCCATAAGTGGGTCTTGGATCCACTGTGGTTAAGCAAAAACCTTCCCAAATTTCCCTATATAATACAATTGATTTTCTGTTAAGAAAATCGTGTGTGTGTGTGTGTGTGTGTGTATGTGTGTATATATATATATATATATATATATATATATGTATTTTTTTTTTTTTTTTGAGACAGAGTCTCGTTTTCTCGCCCCCAGTAGGGGCCGTGGCATCATGACTCACAGCAACCTTTAACTTTTGGGCCAAAACAATTCTCTTGCCTTAGCCTCCCAAGTAGCTGGGACTACAGGCACCAGCCACAACACCCAGATACTTTTTTTTTTTTTTTTTGAGACAGAGCCTCAAGCTGTCACCCTGGATAGAGTGCTGTGACATCACAGCTCACAGCAACCTCCAATTCCTGGGCTCAAGCAAGTCTCCTGCCTCTGCCTCCCAAGTAGCTGGGACTACAGGCGCC
>CAUYRH010113697.1:0-14163 GCA_963574655.1 Perodicticus potto | reverse complement strand
GAGTACTCTGCTTGGCTTTCTCCTTGGACCTCAGAATACTCTGCTTGGTTTTCTCCTTGCACCTCAGAGTACTCTACTTGGCTTTCTCCTTGGACCTCAGAGTACGCTGCTTGGCTTTCTCCTTGGACCTCAGAGTACTCTGCTTGGCTTTCTCCTTGGACCTCAGAGTACTTTGCTTTTGGTCAGAGGAAGAGGAGAGTAAAAGCCCTCTTTACTTTTTAGGAATTGAAAAGCTTCCTAAGAAAATTTGGCCTAAAGTGATAGTTCTCACTTCTGCTCACCTTCTATTGGCTATATTCAGTCATGGGGTCACACCTGCTGCAAGCTGGGAAATGTGATGTTTGCATGGACAGCCACTCCCAGCAACCACACACTTTTATTTATTTTTTTTCCTATAAAACAATACTTTTTTTTTCTTTTTGAAATTTTTTTCTAGAGACAGTCTCACTTTATCACCCTCAGTGAAGGGCCGTGTCATCACAGCTCATAGCAATCTCCAATTCCTGGGCTTAGGTGATTATCTTGCCTCGGCCTCCAGAATAGTTGGGACTATAGGTGGCCGGCACAACGCCTGGCTATTTTTTTGTTGCAGTTTGGCCAGGGCTGGGTTCGAACACACCACCCTCGGTATATGGGGCCGGTGAGCTGACTGAGCCACAGGCACTGCCCTATTTATTTATTTATTTTAATTTAAAATTTATTTTAATTTAATAATTTATTTATTTTAAAATTTAAAAATTTTTAAAAGGCAGCCTAGTTTTTTATGTCTGTCCCTCTACCCTCTTCCCTGCTTGTATAAGCTAAAACGATTATTGATCTTTGTCAGGGTATATGGCACACCTCTTCGAGGCAGGACACAATCATAAGAGGGGCTTTATTTAATAAATGCAAGCAAGGTAACCTAATTCACTGTACCCTCAATTAACCTAAAATAATAATAATGAAAAAACCTCCACACTTTTAAAGGGGGCACAGACTAGGCACAGTGCTCATACTTGTAATACCAGTCCTCCAGGGGGCAAAGGCGGGAGGATCCCTTGAGCTCAGGAGTTAGAGACCAGCCTGAGCAAGAGGGAGACGCTGTGTCTACTAAAAGTAAGAGGACTTAGCCAGGTGTTGTGGTGGGCGCCTGTAGTCCCAGCTATTCAGGAGGCTGAGACAGGAGGTCATTTGAACCCAGGAGTTGGAGGTTGTTGTGAGCTAGGCTGACCCCACGACACTAGCCCAGGCGACAGTGAGACTCCATCTCTAAATAATAAATAAATGGTACAAATATCAGCCATGTTTGCCAGAGTCTGCTACATATTATAAGTGAGAGGGGTTTGAAATTTCCTAAAAGAAAACTCTGAGGCCAGCTGGTTTTTGAATTCAAACATTTTTATTGCAGGAAGATAATATACTCTTTCTTTGTATCTGATTATATGTAACAACCACATTCGGGTCTTCTGAAGAAGCTCCCTATACTCAGGCATAGTAATATTGCTGCAGTAAAACAAATTCATGTTCGGATTAAAAAGCGATGAATAAATAAAATAAATAATAAGAAATATTTAAAAAATAAAAATATAAATCACCTCACATCAGTTGAAGTTAAAGAAAGGGGGCTTTCCCAAAATATATGTTAATGAAACAAATTTCCAGATTTCTGCCTTGCTGGTAAGGAAATGTGAACTTGCACGAGGTCAACATCTATGATTCAACAAAGACGCAAAGGAAGAACTCACTTGGGGGCTGCTGTCAGCATGTAGAAGAGCTCTCACTCCCGAGAAAGGAGGTTAGACATGCCTGGTCCTTTACCATGTGCTTTAGCTCCTTTCCAAGTTAACTGTTTTGATCTTTGTGTGTTTCCAAATGCAGAGTTATTAGGCCAAGCTGTAGAATAAGTACGTAACCATTTGTTACACACACAGAACAACTGCGCATGGCATTTTCCCCACATTAACAAATAGATGAACTGACACTTCGATAATCAAAATGTCCTTCCCACTAAGCTCTAGTTATCACCAATGGGCACTCTTAAATGAGTCATAAACCTTTTAACCTGGAAGCAGAGCAGCTTAACCCAGCTTTGTGGAACAGCCATTCCATTTTCGACTCTTTTCTATACTTAGACTAAGGAATAAATCATGTATTTCACTTATGCTTTTTAAAAACTGCCTTTTAAAACTAAGCAACCCCAAACATTCTCCATGACCCAGGACATTTCCAAAGCCAAATCTTTTGAACCAGGTGCTAAATGCAGATGACCACACATAATTATATTGCTATGAATTGATCACTATGAGTTTTAATATTTAGTGATTCAAGTCTGATAATCCTAAATCTGGTGATATGACCTTGATGTTAATTTTTTTAATTATGTATTGTTTCCAAATAGGTCGGTTAATTTTCTCATGACTTGAGCTGTATTTTCCAGTTTCCGAGGTTCTAACAAAGGCACTCACCTCAAGCAATTTGGAAAAAACTTTGTTGCATGATAATGAGAACTTGAACAGCACATATAAAGACCTGATATTTATTTAAATAACATTATGAATAAAAACTGATAGATTGGAATATTCATCTCATGACAACAGACGTTGAAAATGCTGTAAAACTTAAAAATAATGCATTTTAATTTTCCTAACAGCTTGAAGCAAAATTGGATGTTTTAAAATTAAACCCATATAGGGCATTGACTGGTAGGTCTTAAATCAAATAATGAGGCTTTATATGATCTAGTATCTCATATTAAATCCAAGACATTAGCCCAAATATTTTATGGTATAACAAACAGATTATGACAACTTACTTAGTTCTCCCTCAATTATTATCAAACTCTTTACCAGAGGACTGGTAGTATCTTAAGTGGATGAATATTCACTTCTACAAGTGGTAGGCTAGAGATTTTTGACTGAGTTTGCAACAGATATAAAATACATGTGTGCCCAAAGTAGGCTGAACTGGGTGTTAGAAAATAGATTTTATAATACCATACAGGTGACTTTCTGCAAATGACATCTTTCCCCCTTGATAAACCAAAGAAATGAACATACTTATATCAAAGCATCCATTTCAACTGTAACTTTCTACAGTTTCAAATAAAATTATTTCAGTAATAGAAATGCATTTTACTAGGAGTTTATACAGGATTTTATGGCTTCTGACTCAAGTCAGGCACCTGCTGTGAACCCTTCCCTTCCTCGAGTGTCTTCACAGTGTTCATGTCCTGGTTTTCCTGGTTCCATCATACCTATTGCATGAGTGGCAGAGAAAGATTGTCCCAGATGGGTTACACAGGCAAGCGAGGTGTGATTAAAGGCTACTGCAGTAACTGACTGAGTCTGAGCTCAACACGGATAAAACAAAGGATGAAAGCACTGAAGTGAGCCCATGGAAAAGTGCTTGAGGACATTGGGGCAGGTGGACGAAGGTGATTTAGGCCTTCTGTGTCTGCTCATTGGTGCTTGCCCACATTAGGAACTTACTTTGTCCCCCACAGACTGAAAGATGGAGGCCCTATCTTTCCTGATGATGATATTTCAAAGGGATGCTCACAGGTCCTTAAGAAAGACATTTCTGGGCTGGAGAAGATTCACATCTCATAGGGGCAGGGTAAGAATTTGCAACTGCAGGTTTTCTAAAGCAAGTGATTTAGAAAGGATAGAAACAGATTATAGGCCCCTTGTTAGTCACGAGGAAGACCATCAGGATGATGTGTATTTGTAAACCAAACATTGAGGGACAGGGGACACTAAACAGGGAACGTTGAGAGGCCAGAAAGACCTGAAATTGAACCTCACTCATACCCAAATTCTCGCAGGTACTTCAGGGTACCTTGTAAGGGTACCTTATAAGCCCATCATTTGCCGTTTCTCTAGTGCCCAGTTAAGTGTCACAAAGTCATAGTTACATAAAACCAGTATTTAATGGGCAAAACCTGGTGTCTGTAAATCAATTCATGAAAGAAAATGTTTTGTCTTCTTGCTTCACCAAGAGGGGATTCTTAACCATATGCAAGCACATCAGGCTGCAACCACACCCCTTACTTATCTCCAAACCACAATTATCTCAAAAGCAAGAATCTATTACCTCTTTCTCCAGAATCTATGATTAGAGCATGAACTGTAGGGTCAGAGAACCTCGCTCAAATTTCAGGTCTGTTGCATGGTGACTATTTCACCTTGAGTTTCTTAACCTTTGTGAGTCTCACTCAGGTTTCACATCTTTACAAAATAAAGAATCCCAGTACCTACATCCTAAAGTTGCTGTAAGGGTTAAATAAAAGGATGCATGGAAAGAAAGCACTTAGCAAAGTATCTTGCACAGAATAGACATTGAATAATGAATGAATTGTTTTACATTGTTAGTGTTTTTTCATATTAACAGGTTTGTTAATAGTTCATTGTATTCATAAATAAAAAAGTAAATAGATAGCAAAATAAATAGGTGATATTTCAGTTCCGTTACTGTTACTATCCAAGATATTTGAACTGTAGATGGGGAAGTAGAAAATGCTACATTCATTAAACATACACAGTATAGTCAAACATGTCAAGGTGTTCATCTCCATTGATAATTAATAAAATAAAAATAAATGGAATATTTACTTTCAAAGAAGAAACAGCACTATAAAATTTCCTACAAATTTATGAAATTAATAAATGAACACAAAGCAATGCTATCCAATTAAAATTTTCCCACTTTCGAGCATTTCCTTTGCTTACTTCTTTGAAATATTTTTTTTCTCAAATTTAAATTACTTTCCTTCTTCCATCTACAAAATAAGAATAATAAAACTTGGTAAAGTACATTGACACCCTCGGCTGAAAGGCATTTTGTTAGTATTTAAGAGGTCTTGTGATACCACTTCATTCCCATCCTGCTCTATGTGTATTTGGCAACATGGCCAAAAGACAAACAATCGGTTTGGATGATAATTTAGGGAAGCATGTTGTAGAAATTTATGGCAATTGCATAAAACACTACCATTCAGAATGATAATCTGAATGGAAAAATAGAAGGCATTTCCATGTAGAAGATCACTCTACAGCAACAATTTGATAAATCTGATAATGGAAATGTGTTCATGAATCAAAAAGAAAAAAGAACAGTAATTTGATTGAGAGAGTACATCAACAATAGTTTTGTCTATATTTTATTCAAACAAGCTGAATGTCCCACACCTTATGTTCAGAGTTTTTATCACTTATGATGCATTGCTTCCCCAAAATTTATAATTTATCTGAATAAGTTACCAAGATATTCTGATTGAAGCTACAACTGACTACAAATAACATGATGGTTTGGAACATCAATCCAACAATAACGAATTACATTAATCTTGTGAATAGTCACCATATTCAAGTTTCAGACATAGAATGGAATTCCTTATGTCTGTATCTTTCTCAATATTAAAAGTACTGAATTTTCTTCTGAAAAAAATATTCTTTTAGTTTATGTTATCCGTGAAGCCATAAAGAAAAACATTTTCAACAGGGAGTTTATGTCTTATTATGAAAATATTGAAAGCAATAATATTACCCAAAACAGCCATGTGTTTGCCTTGCAAAGTAACAGACAACTCTCCACAAGAACACATGTCTTAATCAGTACAAATTTAATCACTTGCCGCAAGTGAGGAGAGCATTCCCCAAGGTAGTATTTCCCCCAGGAAAAGTGCCATGGAGTTTTTATGGAGTAATAAGAGAAAGAAAAGCATGCATGGTTAGTTCATGTTTGCATAAAAGGTGCAAGTTATGGAAATGAAGCTATGCCCCCTCTTGAAGTGAAGACTTACTTGAGTTCTTCTATAGGCTGCTAGGATCTGTGAGGGGCTAATTTTAGCCAGCTAAGAAGCCATGGACTCATAAGCAAAGGCCACAGAACAGGTTGATTGCTCAAGTTGGTTCAATCTCTATATTCTCTGCAGACCTTTCCTTCCTACTTACAAAATGTACTGTGAAGTAACAAAAAAAAAAAAAACTTGTTTTCTATCCCTGAGAAAATTAAATTGCTTCCCATTTATCTTTTCCCTCTGCAGTAAAGGTTTTTAAAGTAGTGTCTACCACTACTCTCAACTTCAATATTTTCTTTCCTGCTTAGCCTTTCTTGAACCAATCCAATCACTCTTTCACCCCAACACCCACAAAAACTCTTCTTATCAAGGTCATTAAAGACAACTATGTTCTTAAATCCCATGGACAGTTCTTATATAATTTATCCTATCTGCAATATTTATCTTTCCATCTCAAAACATGATTTCATGGACATGAAATTTCCATTTTTCCTCTGCCTTTCTGAACGTTCCTTTGTGATCTCCTGACCTGGCTCTTCTCGTTTCCCAAACCTCTCAATGTGAGAGAACAAAGGGAATAAATTTTTGCAGTCTTCTCTTTTCTACGTTAATGCATTCTCTTTTTCAGTATTTTAAGCTAATCTCAAGCATGTAAATATCAGATATTTATACTACCATGAACTTGTATCTCCAGCTCATAACATTGTCCTAAACTCCTGGCTCACATAGCAACCATCTATTCACAAATTTACCTGAATTTCCAATAGGCAACTTAAAATGGATGTGTCAAAACTCTGAGAGTGACTACAAAGCTTGTTTTTTTCTTACAGCATTCTAGAGTGACAGTACAGTTAATGGCAATCTTCATTCTTACAATTACTCAGGTAAAAATTTGGTCTTCTCAGTAAAAATACAAATTGACACTACACTGAGATATTGTAAGCTTTTTAAATATTCAAAATTTGACAACACACTCTTCACTTGGCATGGGGAAGCAGTTATAGGAAGATAGGCATTCTCAAACATCAGAAAGAGATTTTGGTATTTTTTAAAATTATAATTTCTTAAAGGCAAATATCTTTAAAGAATATAGATGCAAAACTTTTCAATAAAGACTTAATTCATCAGCACATTAAAAATATCATGAGCACATGTGATTTATCCTAGGGATGCAAGGGTGGTTCAACATATAGAAATCTATAAATTGGATACACTACATTCACAAAATAAAGGAGAAAAAAATCTTACTTCAATAGATAGAGAAAGACCATTGGTAAAAATTCAACATTATTTCATGATAAAAATTCACACAAAAAGTTGATATACAAGGAACATACCTTAACACAATAAAGGCAATATAGGACAAATCTAGAGTTAACATCATACTCAACTATAAAATGTTGAAAGCTTTCCCTCTAAGATTAGGAAAAAGACAAGGATGCCCCCTCTTGCTATTTCTATCCTTTTCGTGTTTTTGAGAAATTTAACATTTATTAAGGCATACTTATCCTTCCTTTCTTCTTTTCTTAAAATGGTTAATTATTAAGGGTACATAATAATTGTATATGCGTATTGTTATAGGATACATGTGATGTTTTCATACAGGCATATGATGTGAATTAATCAATTCAGGGTAATTGATAAAAGAATTGCTACTTCTATTCAGCAGAGTATGGATACACCTCAGCTTTCAATGAGGTTATGTACCAATAAGCCTATCTTAAGTTGAAAATATCATGATTTTAAAATTCATTTTGGGGGGAGGGGCAAGATGGCCGACTAAAGCCATCCTCCAACCAAAGCTCCTGTCCAGAGGGAAGGATAATATCCAGAAAGTACACAATTAAGCTGAAGACTGGGAGATGAGCAGAGAGAGAAGAGTGATAACTACAGGTCACCTCTGCTGAGGCAAGATGTGACTCCAAGAAATCAAAATTAATGTACAAAATTAATCCCAAATGAAAATTGTCTGTCCCCTCCCCCAAGAAATTTGTGTTTATTTATTTTTTTTTTTTTTTCTCTTCATTTGCTCCTCTAGGTTTTCTACAGATGAGCAGTGAACTGAGGACCTCTTGTCTCACCCTGTAGGTGAAAGCTGTAGGAAGTGGGGTCTACTTCCCCAGAGGGAATCTGTTGTGACTCTGAGCACTCCCTTGCCAGGCAGAAAAATTGAACTAACATTTTCCCTGCCATTCTGAACTTCCATTCCACCCTTCCCCCCTTGCCTGATGAACCAGAAGCCTAACCACTGCAGAGATTGTGGGAGGATGCTCATGAGCAGTGTCCCCGGCCCTGCCGGATCAAGCACCCCACCCCCACCCAGCCAAAGCCTCACCTCCAGCCCTGCTAGAGCCACAGGGTTCCATGTCCACCCTCACCCGGCCAAAGCCTTGCCTCTGATCTTGCTAGAGTGGCAGATCCTACGCCCCCATACCCCCTGCTCAGCCCTGCAGGAGCCTCAGTGCCACACCTGCCTTCCCAGCAAGAGTCATGAGCTGAGTGCTCTCCTTTCCAAAGTCACCAGTGCCAGGCACTGCCAGAACCATGTGCAGCATCCCCTGCCCTGCTGCTGGATCCATGTGCCCCACACTCCCAGAGATGTTCCTACAGCCAGAACTCCCTGGCTGTGGCAGTCACCTGGGAGCTGTACAGAGTTACTTCCTTCAAAGATCCAGCAACAATAGAGTGATCCCATTGGGGTGTAATCTCAGACATACCCCTCCCTAACTCTGAAGACTGCCAGAAACCAGAACTCACTCTATAGGGATACCAGTGCTGCAGAGTGGCAGGGGCAATGGCACAGTGGCTGAGGAAGAAAAGCATTTGCTGACTTGCTACCCCTAGGATTAGACTGAGTTTAAGTGGAACACTCACCAGTGGCTATCAAGTACCCAAGGCAGGCAGGCCTCAGCTCCCCCAGCTAGCTGGTCTGGTGGCAGAGGGTAGTGGCCAAGCCACGGGGGCATTGACCTTCCTTTGACTCTGACAGGTGCAAAGCCTCGGCACATCTGCTTATTGGAGGGAGCAGGACCTAGGCCCTGTGGGGTCACCAGTGCAAAAGGAGCAAGGTGGAGAAAGAGACACAGCCCCCTGGTCCAACTCTGCTACTGGGTGAGCCTTTCTGATTCCATAGCACCAGAGTGAGCCAAATTTGAGCAGACAGTAGACCTCTGCCAGCTAGTTGCTGGAAATCTTTCAAATTCTCCCATTTAAGAGTTTATACTGACTGGGTCAATCAGTTTGGAACTTGTAACCTGGCCAACCACCCAAGGACCCTCTCAGGTGGTACTCTGATTGTGTGGTAACAGGAAGGGTTGATTTTCCTCTTCTAGTTGTTGTCTATGGGTGGTGGAGTGTCTTAGTTGCTTGAATTTCTCCACAGCTAAGACTTCACCAGAGTAACTGATCTACTAGGATTGGCCAAGAACCAGCTGAATACAAAACAAAGCCATCTAACCCCACCACACAAAGCAGATTTCCTCAGCCTCAGACTGTAATACTGTACGGGTCCTTTGCAAAGTTGTAGGGGAAACAACTGCAGTCATCAGTCCCAGATCCTTGACAAAGGGCTGGTTAAACACAACTCCAGGAACTCCCAATCTAATTTCACCTTACCTGCCCATATAGCCAACAGTGAAAAACAATCATGAGGTGGAATCAGCAGAAAAACTCTGGCAACACGAATATTCAGAGTAGATCAACTCTCCCAAAGAACAATATGGCAGACACAGCACAAGATCCCATTTATAAACAAATGGCTGAGATGTGAGAAATCAAGTTCAGAATTTGGATAGCAAATAAGATCAGCAAAATGGAGGTAATGATGGAATTAGAATTTCAAGGAGTAATTCGAAAGATGTCTCAAGAATTCAACGAATTCAAAGACAAAATCACCGAAGATTTTGACACATTAGGGCAAGAACTTGTAGTCCTAAAGATCTGAGAAACACAGTAGAATCCCTCAGGAACAGAATGGAGCAGGCAGAAGAAAGGATCTCTGACATTGAAGACAAAGCTTTTGAACATTCCCAAATGCTCAAAGAGAAAAAAAAGTGGAGAACAAAACAGATCATTCTCTCAGAGAGCTCTGGGATAATTAGAAGAGATCTAATATTCGCCTTATAAGAATACCTGAAGGTGATTAGGTTGCTGCAAAGGATACAGAGGCTTTACTTCATAAAATAATCAAAGAGAATTTCCCAGACATGCCAAGACAATCTGAAATTCATATAGCAGACAGTTTCAGAACACCAGCATGGCTCAATCCAAATAAAAATTCTCATAGACACATTACAATTGGCTTCACCAAAGTTAATATGAAAGAGAAAATTCTACAAGCCACCAGACATAAGAAAACCATAACGTACAAGGGGAAGAACATTAGAATGACATCAGATCTCTCTGCTGAAACCCTTCAAGCTAGAAGAGAGTGATCATCAACCTTTAATCTCCTTAAACAAAACAACTTTCAAACCAGGATCCTGTATCCAGCTAAACTGAGTTTCATCTATAATGGAGAAATTCAATACTTTAATGACATGCACATGTTCAAGAAATTTTCCATTACTAAACCAGCTATCCAGGATATTCTCAGACCTATCCTCCATAATGAACAGAACAATCCTCCACCACCAATGTAAACTCACTCAGAAACTTTTGATCAAATTACAACTTCCATAGTGGTGAAAGGATTAAAAATGTCCACTGGACTTTCAAAAAACTCGATACCCAAAATACTACCTGGCTTATCAATGCTCTCAATTAATGTGAATGACTTCAATTGCCCTCTGAAGAGGCACCAGTTGGCTGACTAGATACAAAAACTCAGGCCAGACACCTGCTGCATTCAAGAATCTCACCTTACCTTAAAAGATAAACATAGACTCAGAGTGAAGGGATGGTCATCTATAATTCAGGCAAATGGAAATCAGAAAAAAAGCAGGTGTTGCAATTTTTTTCACAGATACAATAGGCTTTAAATCAACAAAAGTAAAGAAGGATAATGATGGTCACTTCATATTTGTTAAGGGCAACACTCAACATGATGAGATTTCAATTATTAACTTTTATGCACCCAACCAGAATGAGCCTCAATTTATAAGACAGACTCTAACAGACATGAGCAACATGATTTCCTCCAGCATCATAATTGTTGGAGATTTCAACACTTTTTTGGCAGTGTTGGATAGATCCTCCAAAAGGAAGCCAAGCAAAGAAATTTTAGACTTAAACTTAACTATCCAACATTTGGAATTAACAGACATCTACAGGACATTCTATCCTAGCAAAACTGAATACACATTCTTCTCATTAGCCCATGGATCATCCTCCAAAATTGATCACATCAGAGGTCACAAGTCTAACCTCAGCAAATTTAAAAGAATAGAAATCATTCCTTGTATTTTCTCAGACATCATGGAATAAAAGTTGAACTCCATAACAAGAGGAATCTGCATATGCATACAAAAACATGGAAACTAAATAACCTTATGCTGAACAATAGCTGGGTCATAGATGAGATTAAGAAGGAAATTGCAAATTTTTGGAACAAAATGATAATGAAGACACAAACTATCAGAACCTCTGGGACACCGCAAAGGCAGTCCTAAGAGGGAAATTTATAGCGTTGCAAGCCTTCCTCAAAAGAACAGAAAGAGAGGAATTCAACAACATAATGGGATATCTTAAGCAACTGGAAAAAGAAGAATATTCCAACCCTAAACCCAGCAGAAGAAAAGAAATAACTAAAATTAGAGCAGAACTAAATGAAATTGGAAACAAAAGAATCATACAACAAATCAAGCAATCAAAAAGCTGGTTTTTTGAAAAGGTTAATAAAGTAGATAAACCTTTGGCTAACCTAACCAGAAGTAGAAGAGTAAAATACCTAATTTCATCAATCAGAAATGATAAAGGCCAAATAACAACAGACTCATCAGAAATTCAACCAATCCTTAATGAATATTACATAAAACTCAAATTCTCAGAAGTATGAAAATCTGAAGGAAATAGATCAATACTTGGAAACATGTCACCCTCCTAGACTTAGCAAGCAAGAAAGTTATGGAAATGTTGAACAAGCCTATATCAAGTTCTGAAATAGCATCAACTATAAGAAATCTCCCCAAAAAGAAAAGCCCGGGACCAGAATTCACATCAGAATGCTACCAGACCTTTAAAGAGGAAATAGTACCTATGTTACTTAACCTTTTCCAAAACATAGAAAAAGAAAGAATACATCCCAACACATTGTATAAAGCAAATATTACCCTGATACCCAAACCAGGAAAAGACTCAACAAAAAAAGAAAATTATAGATCAATATCCCTAATGAATATTGATGCAAAAATATTCAATAAGATCCTAGCAAATAGAATCCAACAACATATCAAACAAATTATACATCACGACCAGGTGGGTTTCATCCCAGGGTCCCAAGGATGGTTCAATATACATAAATCCATAAATATAATACATCACAAAAACAAATTAAAAAACAAAGACCATATGATTCTCTCAATTGATACAGAAAAAGCTTTTGATAATATCCAGCATCTTTTCTTGATCAGAACGCATAAGCAAATAGGTATAGAAGGAACATTTCTTAAACTAATAGAGGCCATCTACAGCAAACCCACAGACAATATTATACTGAATGGAATAAAACTGAAATCATTTCCACTCAGATCAGGAACCAGGCAAGGTTGTCCACTGTCTCCACTGCTTTTTAACATTGTAATGGAAGTCTTAGTCACCACAATCAGGCAAGAGAAGACAATCAAGGGGATCCAAATAGGACCAGAGGAGATCAAACTGTCACTCTTTGCAGACAATATGATTATATATCTGGAAAATCCCAGGGTATCAACTACAAAACTCCTAGAAGTGATCAAAGAATACAGCAGCATCTCAGGATACAAAATTAACACTCACAAATCTATAGCCTTTATATATACCAACAATAGTCAAGGGGAAAAAAACAATCAAGGACTCTATTCCCTTTATAATAATTCCAAAGAAGATGAAATATCTGGGAGTGTATCTAACTAAGAATATGAAAGATCTCTATAAAAAGAACTAGGCAACTCTGAGAAAAGAAATAGTGGAAGATGTTAACAAATGGAAAAATTTACCATGCTCATGGCTGGGAAGAATCAACATTGTTAAAATGGCTGTACTACCTAAAGCAATCTACAAATTTAATGTGATCCCTATTAAAGCATCTCTGTCATACTTTAAAGACCTGGAAAAATTAATACTTCCTTTTATATGGAAACAGAAAAAACCTCAAATAGCCAAGACATTACTCAGAAATAAAAACAAATTAGGAGGAATCACACTTCCAGACTTCAGACTATACTATAAATTGATAGTGGTCAAAACAGCATGGTACTGGAACAAAAATAGAGAGCTAGATGTATGGAACAGAATTGAAGACCAAGAGGTGAACCCAGACACTTATTATTTGATTTTTGATAAGCCTGTCAAAAATATAAATTGGGGGAAAGATTATCTATTCAAAAAACAGTGCTGGGTGAATTGGCTGGTGTAGAAGACTGAAACTGGACACACACCTCTCTCTCCTCTAACAGAAATTGACTGTCACTGGCTAAAGGATTTAAACTTAAGACATGAAACTATAAAAATTCATAGAAAGAGTGTAGGGGAAACACTTTAAAAAATTGGCCTGGGAGAATACTTTATGAGGAAGACACTCCAGGCAATTGAAGCAACATCAAAAATACATTACTAGGATCTGATTAAATTAAAAAGCTTCTGCACTGCCAAGAAAACACTAAGTAAAGCAAATAGACACCCCTCAGAATGGGAGAGGATTTTTGCAAGTTATATTTCCAACAAAAGTCTAATAACCAGAATCTACAGAGAACTCAAACTTATTACTAAGAAAAAAACAAGTGATCCCATTCCATTATGGTCAAGAGACATGAACAGAAGCTTCTCAGAAGAAGACAGGTGCATGATGTACAGACACATGAAAAAATGCTCATCATCTTTAATCATCAGAGAAATGCAAACCCAAACCACTCTGAGATACCATCTAACTCCAGGAAGAGTAGCCTACATCACAAAATCCCAAAACTACAGATGTTGGCATGGATGTGGAGAAAAGGGAACACTTCTGCACTGCTGGTGGGAATGCAAGCTAGTATGTTCCTTTTGGAAGGAATTTTGGAGAACCCTCAGGGATCTAAATGTAGACCTTCTGTTTGACCCTGCAATTCTTTTTCTAGGTGTATATCCAAAGGACCAAAAATCACTTGACAATAAAGATATTTGCACCAGATTGTTCATTGCAGCTCAATTCATAATGGCCAAGTCATGGAAGAAGCCCAAGTGCCCATCAACCCATGAATGGATTAATAAAT